>SNQJ01S0026645.1:151107-179220 GCA_010110895.2 Picea sitchensis | reverse complement strand
ATTAAATTACGATTGTTATTCCTGTGAGCATTGCATTTTAGCTTAAAGTTTATTAAATAGTAAGTTAGAATAAGTGTATTAAATCAAAATGATGCAAACAAAATTTGCACATAAGGCGTTGCTATAATGAAAACAGCAAAACAAATCAACCGTCTTGCCTCTTACTCTTGATTTAAAGCCATAGAACAAATAGTTATGTAAAGTACAGCTCTTGCTAAATTCTGAATTCCAAAAAAAAATTGAAGTACAAATAATGGAAAAGCAAAGGATAACACATTCAGGAATAGAAAGCGCCTAAGCAGGAACAAAAAAGAAAGGTTGTCTTCATCAACAAGAACAATGCCCAAGCAGGAACAATGCTCGAGCAGCCAACAGGATTCATATGCCCAAACAAGAACAATGCATGAATCTGCGTGCGCCCGTGAAGGTGTGGTGGGTCGTCCTAGTTGGGAGTGGAACTATGAGTGCGCCCGTGGAGCTGAGGTGGGCCACAGAAGCTACAATTGCAAGAGGTTTAGGTGGGCTCCCAAATTGTTAGTCATTTGTCTCCAATAGACAGACAGGTATTGCCTGTTTCTTATTCTGTGTTTATTTTTTCTTGTCCCCTATGGCAATGACAATGCATTCAACACACATAAAAAATGGACAAGAGGTGCCCGTCTCGGGTGAAACAAACCATTTAGGTCAAGTGAAAATTGTCTTTTCAAGCAAAGCGGGGAAGTGGGTTTGGGTCAATGTCAAACAGTTTCGAGGTATTTTAAAACGTAGAATTGCTCGTCTAAAATGGAAACAGACGAGGAAAAAATTGGCCCTCCGTAATAAACTTTCAAACAAACCTCTTTTGCAAAGGTGTAACAGCAACACGACTAAAGACAGCAGTGATTATGCGTTGTACAATCCCACATCCACACCTCTCACATGGTCACCTGACTTATATGTGCAAGAGTTACTAAATGCCAAGAGGAGATTGGAAGTTTTGGAAGTCAAAGGGCATGAGAAAGACCTTCAAATCCAACTATTGACAGTAGAAAATTGGGACTTGGCAACAAACAATAAAGTTTTAACAGATCAAGTGACATTGTTGCAAGAAGTCCTTTTGGAAGCAAAGGTTGAATGGCAAGGCTTGAAGGATGTCGGGCAAATCAAAGAAGATTTTGTTGTGAAAATTAGAGAGGAGATGAACTCTAAAACACCCAAAGCTGAAGGCAAAATAGGAGAACAAGCATACACCCATGGAGTGAAAGCAAGGGATGAAGAGAAAATAGATTTTACAAAAAATTTCAAAACTTGGGCACAAGTCATTAGCAATTCTGCTCATAAGGAAAAAGAAACACACAGCCAGGGGGACGACATGCAAGGTAGAGAAAACAAGGAAAGACAAGACAGAGCAACAAACGTAATTGTCAAAGGTGTGAGAGAGTATGGAAAAAATGAGTGTACTCTTAATCTTGCACATGAATTTTTGAAGGACAAGTTGTTTTGGCAAGGCCGAATTTGGCAAGCATGGAGGGTGGGTAAGCCTAGTGGCGAGAGAGCTAGGCCCATAAAAGTCATCATGTCAAGCATACATGACAAGCAAATTCTCCTAGGCAAGAAGCAACTCTTGAGAGACTCTCGCTTTTTTCTAGACGAAGATTTAACTATTAGACAGCAAGAGGAAAGAAGGGAAGAGTTGTCAAAGGTTAGGGCAGCAAGGGATGAGGGCAAAAGGGCATGGTTGTTCAAAGGAAAAGTTGTTAGTATTTTTCGGTCCTCATTCTAAAACAGGACAASAAGTTGGTAGCCAAGAAGAGAACAATTTCATTAGCAGGAAAATATGAAACAAGGCCAGTATGGACAAATAGGGGTGAAAACTCAACTTTGAGTCTTGTAGACCAAAACAAATAGCAATCAAATTACTCCCAGGTTTCCTTAAGATTAGTTTGTTGGAATTGCAGAGGTTATCCTTGGAGGCGGGAACCTGGGTTARGACCTATCGCGGAAGATAGAGACAATTTGTCTATTGRAAACACATAAGCATGAAGGGTGCAAGACACCTATGTTTGAAGAGTATGTGAAGATGGCAGTGTGGAACAAAGCAGCTGAAAATGGTAAAGGACACGGGATAATCATGGTCTTAGTGAAGAAAAAAAAAGGTCGTCTCATTCAATTAGAAAGAGAAGACTCAAATAAACAATTCATTTGGTTTAAAATATCATAAAATGGAAACATCATCAAAATTGCAGCATGTTATTTTGCCCCACAAGTTTCAAAAACTTACAAAAATAGGGGGCTTGACCACAAAGACCCCTTTGCAGCCTTAAAAAACAATATTGCAACGTACTCTCAACTAAGTGAAGTCTTTATAGTGGGTGATTTCAATGCTAGGACAGCATGTGAACAAGCTAGTATTCTTCGTTGTAAGGAAGACTGTAACCCCATTTGGATTACAAAAGAAAGAAATCATCAGTGGACAAGAGTTTCAGAGGACAACAAAAAATGCAACTTTTTTGGGGAATAATTGCTTACTTTATGTGGGGCATTTGACTTAATCGTTTGTAATGGGTTGGCTAGATGGGCGAATTCTGGCAATTTCACTTGCAATACCTACAATGGAGCAAGTGTAGTAGACTATGCAATTTGCTCACATGGCTTGTGTGAGAAAATGGAGGAAATTTTGATCGTTGAACAACTGTGGGAGTTGAAATCTAATCATAAACCGTTCTATTTAAGTCTAACTTGGGTTGAACAACAATAGCATGGGAATAATAATCAACACATTCAACAACCTCCTTCAAAGGGCAGAATTATGTTGACTCAAAAAAATTATAACACCTTCAAGATAGTGCTAAAGAGGTTCAACAAGGAGAAAATTATGTTCCAGGGCCTTCATAGCCATGAGCTAACAAATTTAATCCAAAGCACACTCACAGAATGCAAAAGAGTAAAAAATAGGAAATCTAAAACAAGTTGTTTTCCGGTTAATGTTTGGTTTGATAAGGAATGCAAAACAGCAAGGAAAACTTTGAAAGAGTCAAGCCAGAAAAAAATAAACATAAAAGCTTACAAGCAAATTGTAAGAAAGAAAAAAATTGATTTCATGATCTCAAGGAGGGAGGAACTATTCTTCTTGAGGAAAAATAACCCCAAGTTATTTTGGAAGAAACTTCAAATGAGAAAGAAACAAACTAAAAATAATATCACAATCTATCAGTGGTTCGAGTATGCAAAGCAGTTTTATGAGCAATATCCTAAGGTGGACCCCCCTCCCTTGGTCAACACTACTACTAAGCTCTTCATCGTGCAAGAAATTGAGGTGGGTATCAAAAAGTTGGGTGTTGGAAAAGCAAAAGATTTAATTGAACTCCAAGCAGAATATCTAAAGTGGGGTTCAAAAACTCTAGCACCTCACATTATGAAAATTTTCAACATCATTCAGCAGGGATTCCGTACAGATTGGACGGGGCTAGCAATACCGCTTTTCAAGAGTGGGGATCTCAACAATCCCTCCAACTATAGGACCATAATGATAAACCCCTTGTTTGCAAAGTTATTTATAAGTATGCTAGAAAATAGAATCAACGAGTGGGCGGAAGAAGGGGATAAGCATGCTAAAGGGCAAGCAGGTTTCAGACCTAAACACTCAACGATTGATCACAGTATAACTCTAAGGCACATCATTGAAAAAGTGTGGGAGAAAAAAGAGGAAGCCTTTTGTTGCTTTGTCAATTTCAAAAAAGCTTTTGACATGATCCTTAGAGATAAGCTTTGGCATAGAATGGAGGAACTTGGGGTTCCTATACATCTTAGAACAGTCGTCCATAGGACATATGAGGAGGTTAAAGTCAAAATCAAAACGTCCACTGGTATCTCCGAAAGTTTTAGGAGCGATATAAGGGTCAAGCAAGGGTGCCCATTGTCCCCTACCCTTTTTGGTTTATATATAGACAAACTTGAAGAGTGGTTAAACTCACAGGAGGGTGATGGTGCTATTTTGGGTGATTTTGTGATAAGGTTTCTTTTGTATGCAAATGACCTTACTCTGATTGCTAAATCCGCTCTTGGGTTGCAAGAACACTTAATTTCCCTTGAGCACTTTTGTAATACAGTGTGGATGCAAGTCAATACTAGCAAGATGAAAGTGGTGATTTTTTCTAGCAAAAGAAAGCATAAGCAACATAAGTTCTACTTTGAAGGCAACACTCTTGAAGAAGTGGCAGATTACAAATACCTCATAATTGACTTCAACAAAAATCTAAGTTGGGAAGGTTGCAGAAAGAAAAGAACTTTGGGAGATTGGAAAGCATTCTATGCTTTTCAAAATAGGTGCAGAGAAGCAGAGCTATGGGATTGGAAGACTATGCAAACTCTCTTTGGGCTTTTAGTGATCTCGATGGTTCTATATGGTTGTGAAGTGTGGGCCAGCAGCACATCTGACTTACAGAGGAAGCAAATTGAGAAGATTCAAAAACGCTTGATCACAAACAAGTTTAAAATTAAAAGTTCAGTGCCTTGTGATATCATGCTGAGTGAAATGGGGGTTGCTCCTATTGAAGCAATTGCTATGGTGCGTCTCATAAGATATCTAAAAATATTGAGCAAATGGAAGACAGACGGTGGCCTAAGGTCGTCTTCAATGACATATTGTGCAAAAGAAAGAAGACGTGGATGCGACAAAATATTAAATGGCTTAATAAATGGAATATCCACTTGAACAGGTGTCTTACGAACAATAAAGAGATAAAGGTTTTTGTTATTGATAGGTTCCACAAGAGAACTTGGAATAAAGGGCTCGGGAGAAAGAAAGAGTATTATATTGAAGAGTTTAACCCCACATACAATCATCATCAAAAAGCGTACATAGGGGCCAATATATCTTGGAGAGCCAAAATGCTTATAGCCCAATTAAGAACCAATTCCCATAAACTCCGGTGTGAAATTGGACATTGGAAAAGACCAAAAGAAGCTTGGGAAGAAAGGGTGTGTATATTTTGCACCTCCAGAAAAGTGGAAACAGAAAAACATTTCATTTTAGAGTGTGAAGCCTTCAAATACAGTAGGGACAGCTATATAAGTATCTTGACAGCTAGCTCTTGGAATAACTTATTCAGCGAGGGGACAGTGGAGAAATTGGGGGAGCTCATCATCAAGTTGAACAGCAAAAGGGCTGAACTGCAGAAATCATTGTGTGAGGCGGTCTATCCCATAGGCTATTGTTAGCCTCGTGGACGTTAAAATCATTTTCTTTCTTTCTTTCTGCCCATGGAGAAAGCAGAGAGTCAAATCAGGGACATCATATTTAAAATTATAGAACAAAAATTAAGTACAAATAATGGAAAAGCAAAGGATTACACATTCTGCCCATGGAGAAAGCATAGTGTGAGTCAAATCGGGGACATCATATTTAAAATTATAGAACATACTCACTGTCCATAGAGGGTGTAGGGCACTAACACACACTATAACTACATTCAATGACATATCGTCTTCCACGCCTTGGGCATGATCATTTTACTGCTACTGAACATGGGAATCATGCAACTATGCACATAAAGAGAAAATCAGATGCAAAATAAAAACTGCAAGAACAAGTGACACTTATAATTTTAATTATTTTTTACAGTTAAGATTAAAAGATTTTAATAATTTCCACAAATGACCAAAAAAGTAGGTTAATAGGACTGAAAAGTAGCACCAGTAACAACATCATGTAAAGAGTGCCAAGGCTACTCCTGCAAACTGGAAGAAAAAGATGAAGATAACAACGATATAAAAGTACAAGTAAATAGCAAAAAGAGAACAAAGTACTCATCACTAGGTACATGCCATAAGAACTGCATATCTGGGATATGTAGTCCAGTCTTTGCTTTGAAAGAATAGCATTAAGGAGCAGCACCGGGGAAAATGGGACAAGCAACTCTCATGTTAATGAGGGATCCATAAAATAACAATAAAATTCAATCTGCAAATTTGCTGGTCAGCAGAATCCATCCATCTTCAACTCGACAATTTTTACAGGCCGACATGCAGCAGGTGCTATGAAACATAGAAATAGTTTACTAGAATATGTATATTATTGGTAACATGGCTGTGGTTTTATCACTACACCAATTTTTACCCACCAATAAAATCTTCTCCAGAGCCATCTTTACTCCTCTTGTTAGAGCCGAGACAACAATGCAGCTGCAATTGCATATTTTTCCTTCATCTCTTGTTTCTCAGTATGCCAAGCATTAGATTTGTACAAACAGTGATAAGACAATTCATGATATACAAAGGTAATAAATTATCTCTGATGAAAAGACCAAATGGTCAGACCATTGACAGTGAATCCCAATTCATTGATAATCAAGAAGGCAATCTCTGCCATGATACACCTTAATGGAGAAAACTAACTAGCTATGCTACATGTTCTTCTTTGCTTCTAACGTAGCTCCTTCTCTTAGCATGTCCTGTGAATCTCTTTCCATACCAAGCTTTGCAAGGGATATTGCTTGCATGTAAAAAGCTGTTGGCCACTCTGGTTGGCATACCTGTGCCTGCATTGCATCCCGGAGAGCAAGTTGAGGTTGATCACTCATCAAATATGCCAAACTACGCCTTGCAAAGACAGTTGGAGATGGGATAGTCATAACATTGACCAACTGTAAAAAAAAACAAGAACAAATTAGCAGCCGTGATTTTCCTGCAGAAAGCCATCGATAATAAGTGATATTTAATGTCTCTACCTGTAAAATGCATATTACTTGGGCTCAAGAAAAAAAAATTAAATCGTGACAAAGAACCTTTGATATATTTCAAAGTCTACATGACAATAGCTGTTATTAAAGAGGAAAATCTAAATCCATCTCAGTGGAAGTTCTGCCAGATAGCTAAAATTGCAGGCATTGGAGGTTATTAGTTATATGATCTTCATATCCCGTTAATGGACAGACCTTAGGCTTGCATGACAAAATCCAGGAACTATAGACTCCACCCTCCGTAGGATGTATAAAACATGATTTTAATGGACCTTATCAGATATAAACACAGAAAACATGGACAGAAAAATATATGATAGAAAAGAGAGAATAATTGCTTTGTTATCCCGTGATGCAAGGTCTCAATACATAGTAGGATAGTAAGTACATTACGTAGCTCCAGCATACCTAATCATCTAATAACCCAATATTTATTAAGTCACAATTACATAAATTTAGGTCCATTGGGTTGTGATCTAGCAGCGACCTTGGGTGGTTGTCGCGTGACCCAGATTCAAATCTTGGTGGGCACGTTCCCACCTTTCGTGTACTGTCATTTGGTGTACTGTCATTTGTGGCATATTAATGGTGTTATTGTTATTAATGTAATGAGTCGGCGAGGCACTGGCACTATTAATGTAATGAGTCAGCGAGGCACTGGCATCCTCTTTCTTGTCTTCAGTTGTCGGAGAAAGAGAATGGTTTATTTCCGGGTTTTTTCAGTGTGTTGGGCTGTTTCCCATTTGAAAAAATTTACATCACTTTATTAAAAAGACTCTTTGCCTAAGTCGTTTATTATGACTTTATTACATCACAAAAGTACATATGTACGACTAAATCTAATTCTGACCATTATATCTAACAACCTCCCAAAATGATCATATTACATAGATTTGCTCATTCTGAAACAAAAACAGAATATCTTGACCAAGCAAGACCTTTGCAGCCCACTTCTAAGAGATGTCTTCAATCAACTACTATAAATGAACGGCATCCAGTAGGGTTGATTAAAACAATTCATGTCACCAACCCTCTGTTCGACCATTACCTCACCGGCCAGATGAGAGCCAATGTTAACTGAATAGTCAGCATTTCCACCATGAATGTTGAACTGGGCTTGTGTTTTTAACTCACCTCATTGACACCACAGTAGCTCAACATATCAAAGCTTTGATTTCGCTTTTCTGTGAAACACCATCCCACTTCACTGTACACTATGCTTTGTCTTCACTATCCCTAAGGCTCTTCTTTTCTTCACCTTTGTCCTCAACAGATGAGCATAATGAATATGTTGCTACCTTCTTGTCTTTTCTGACCATTTGGCCATTCATCTTTGGGTTGGGACAGACATCGCCTCAAATCTGTGTTTCTTTTTTGTTTTTGTGTCAACAATAAAGCATCTATTATTGTTGAAGACAACATCAGTGTGGACTATGCTTCATAATACAACTAACTGAAAGTGGGTTTTTCTTCCCTCACATCATTAAACAACAACCTCTTCCCTCTCATCTGAACTTGCACACTTCCCTTTCTTCAATTATGTATGCTTCTCTACGATTCAAGACAACAAAATCAAAGTTTGCTCTGTTGTCAACAAAATCAATATACCAATTTTTCTGATTATTAAAATGTTGTGGTGCACCTGAATCAATATATCAATTTGTTTTGTCACTAGCCATAAAAAAATAAAATTCTTCTTTCTCTTTATATTTAGCCACATTAGCTTGCTTCTTCCAAAATTGATCTTTGGAAGAAATGCATTGGTTGATAAGTAACAAGACACAGCCCCCAGGGGTGCCATGCCAGTATCCTGTGTGTTGGACATGTAACATGCTAGGACACGTGTTGGACACGTGCCCTAGACATGTCCCAACCTGTCCAACACATGTTTTCCAAAAAGGAGACCCGTGGGGCCTCTAAAAGCAATTTTTTTCACTTTTTTTTTGTAATTTTCAACTGCAGGGAAGGAGTTCTTATGGTTTGTTATTGTGCAGGTGAAGGGTAAAATTGAGATTTTAAGGGATTCCAAGTGCTTTGAAAGTGGATTAGCAAACCAGATTTGTTCCTTTTTCCAACAGCAGCATTTTTTTAATTCATTCCACAGAAATCATGGCTCAATCAGCAAGGGCAGCTGGTAAAGGTCAAAGGAAAGGGAGGAATGCCACTGTTGGTGTTTCCCCCCCTCCTTCAAGTTCATCTCTCTCTGCTGGTGTTCCATCCACTGCAAGTACAGCTTACACTGCTGAAAAAAACTCTGCTGTAGCAAGAAAGCATGCTCAAGAAAAGAAATATCCGCTGTGGAAGTATGTAACAAGACAGCAAGTGCTCGGGGCAAAGTTCGTTGGGGGAGGGAATGTTCTTTGGGCGTGTAATTTCTGCAACATCCAATACAAGAGCACCTACTACCGAGTTAAGGGCCATTTGTTGGCCCTTGACTGTGGATTGAGCATGTAAAGCGGTGAGTGCTACCAAACGTAAAGAAATGGAAAGAGAGGATAATATTGGTTTGGGGAAGGTGGTAGCAGCAAGTAGGAAAAAACAAAAATGAGGATCCTCTTCCATTCTTGAGGAAGCGATCTAGTGGATTTGGAAGTGGGACTGCAATTCGGCCAACAAGAAAGAGGCCAGCTCCAAGTGGTGGCCCAATGGACAAGATCTTTCAACAAGAGAGGTGAGAAAAGGTTGATCTTATCATTGGGTTCTTTTTCTATCTCAACTTCATTTCATTTAATGTTTCATAGTCTCCTTTGTTTATTGAGATGTGTCGAGCTCTAGTTGAACGGGCTCCAACCGGGTATGTGCCTCCCAGTTAAAAGAAGCTTAGAACCACATTATTGGTTAACGCAAAGGAGGTGGATAAAATCATAGAGCCTATTAAATCATCATAGCCCTCATCCGGTGTCAGTATTGTTTCTGATGGATGGACAGATGCAGCACACCATCCACTCATCAATTTCATAGTGTCTTCCCTAAATGGATAAGTCTTCTTGAAAGCGGTGGATGCTCTTGAAAAATACAAGGATGCACAATATATGGGTGAGCTGTTCATTAAAGTTATTGAAGATGTAGTTATTGATTCTTGTGTGCAAATTATTACAGATAATGCACTTGTTTGCAAGGTTGTTGGCATGATTGTGGAAGCTAAATATCCACAGATATTTTGGACACCTTGCATTGTTCATTCTTTGAATTTATCACTTAATTCTATTGCTTCAGATGTGACATGGATGGGAAGTCTTATTGATAATGCACGCCATATCCACAATTCTGTTCAAAACCACACCAATGCCCTCACAATCTATAAAGAGTACACACACCTATCATTGTTGAAGATTGCAGATACTCGGTTTGCCTCCTAATTCATCATGCTTAAGAGGTTGAGAGAGGTCAAGACCGCTCTTGGGGCCAAGGTTATTTTAGAGTTTTGATCTTTTTGGAGAAATATCAAACATTTTCAAAAAAGGTCAAGGATACAATGTTAGATCATGGTTTGTGGGAGATGGTAGACCCTACCATTAAGATCATGGACCCTATCATTTCTTTGTTGCGGTTAGAAAACACGGACCAACCCATATTAAGAGATGTTTATGAGGGGTGGGATTCCATGATTGAGTTCATTAAGACCGTTATTTTGCAAAACGAGTGCCTGGTGTATGGGACATCAATAGAGATTTTATTCACAACCATACAAGATATTCTTATCACCAAGTGAGATAAGAATTGCACACCTTTGCATTGCTTGGCTCACTTGTTGAATCCCAAATACTACAGTAATGATTGGCTCAATGGTGTGCCTTCACACAGATTCCCTCCTCACACGGACGAAGAGATTTCACGGGGGAGGAAAGAATCCTTTAGAAGGATATATTAGGATAGACCGTCCCATGATGAGGTGGAGGGCTTCGTAGATTTTTCCACTAGCACTGAGAGATTTGGAGGCTATGATGTGCTTAGAGACAAGGGGGTTAAGAAGCCCTATGCTTGGTAGGAAACTCATGGGGAAGCATGCCCTATTCTACAACATTTAGCCATGAGGCTCCTCTCTCGGGTTACTAAATCCTCTTGTTGTGAGAGGAATTGGAACACATATGGGAATTTGTACAATTTGAAGAAGAGCGGGCTAGAGTAGTCTAGGGTAGAGACAATGGTGTATGTGTACTCCAACCTCTATCTTATTTACAAGCAGAGGGAGGAGTTGTTGAAGGGAAAGGAAAATATGGAGGATGTGTTTCATAATGATATGGGTTTGGACAGTAGTGTTGAGTTGGCATTAGCCAACTTGGATCTTAATGAACCAGTGCTAGAGACTGTCGCTTTTGATGATGGTGATCTTCTTGAGGGGTAATCCTCCACACTAGCAGATGTCGATCTTGGATTGGATATAGAGGAGGACGAGGATGGAGAGAGACCAGTGGCATTGGTGGTGATTTTGATGACTCTAACATGGAGGACTTCTGACAATTATGAGCTATGAGATTCTTCCATCTATGATTCTAGTATCTACCATATTTTGTAGTTGTCATTGGCATTCCCACCTATAGTATCAGTGATTCATTATCCATGTACTACATTTTGATTTTGACGACTTAATGAGAAAATTGCAGTTTATGGTTCTAATTTCGTGTGTGTATGTCATTTGATCATCATTGATGTAGTAACTAGTTGTATCAATATTTTGTAAATGTTCTAGTTTCTAAAAAAATGGATCTTTATGTCTATATTTAATTTTTGTATTATAATTCACTAATTTGTAATTTTTAATATATATATATATATAAAATGTGTCCTCCATGTCCTGTTTCCGGGATCGACATGTCCAGTGTTAGACACTCATATTTACATGTCCACCACGTATCGTGTCCTCATGTCATGGGACTTAGCTTGGTTGTATTTCTTGTCCCACAATTGTTTCCTACAAAACTTGGCCTTGTGCACTATATTACCACAATAAAAATGTTTGATACATTTTCCAAGCTTTTGAGTATATATATCACTGCAATACCTACCATCTTCATGCCCATCTTTATACTTGCAAGGCTTGTCTTTGCCCTTGAATTTTGTAGGGCTACCTTCAATTCTCCATCTACAATATTGCTACCAAAACTACGTTTTCCACCTATCCTCCTACAAAGGTTTGTTGTTTCACTACTTCAACAAAATTTTCATAGGACTATTGTATACTCTTCAAAGTGATTATCACCATATCCTCCTCTTCCATCTTTCTATCTATTGAATTTAATAGATCGCTTGTATCTTTGATTGTTAACAAATGGTCACAAGGAGAATAGTGTTGCTCCATTGTTATAAAAAACAACATATTCTTTAAGCAGAATTCCATACCTTTGTCTGATGTTTCATGCATATTCTTTAGGTGCCTCCAAATCCTAAAAGCATCACAAACTTCATGTAACATCTCATCAATCACTAAAAGCTTGATTAGCATCACAACCCCCCAATTCTTCCCATGATACTTGGTTTGAGCCCCTTCATTTGATTCAGATCACAACTCCTTTCCCAACATTATTTTGTCCATGCATACGTACTCAAAAATTGCCACCATTCTTTGTTTCCAAGTATTTAAAAAAATTCCATTAAATTTTTTATGTCCATCCGTCATGATAGTGAATAGACTTGCCTTTTTTAAACGTTTAAATACACCAAAAAAATCAGAATATAGATTACCTCTCTTAGTGTTTGATAACCCTATTGTTGTTCAACTTGTACTATCACACCAATGAGGTAACTACAGCCCCGCTGCTATAGTCACGTCAACAAAGTTCTCCATCTGAGTTTTTAACAATTCTGGAAATTGCATTGCACAAAAACAATTTTCCACAAACAAAACAAACTCAAACTTTTGTTCAAGCCGAGTGAAACTTAGCACACGCAATGATTTGCCAATCTCATACACTAAATTTCATAAAAAAAATTGTTCTGAAAATCTTTCCATGCCTAGACAAGAAACTAAACTCTATTCTAGAAAACAAATAAAATTCACTTTAAAAAAATCGTTTTACAATGCATAATCAGCTTACATTGGCCCTTCTGCATACATCAACTGTACTTGAAGTTGGCTCAGTCAGTTTTACATCATCCCAAGTCTAGTCATCACATGTTCCACATTGCACCTGCTCTCTAGGGGCCCTTGAAAATCAAAACTCCTACAGCTCTATTTTGTTTCAAGTACCCTAACTATGGCCACAACCTATTGTAGCATATGAAATTCACACTTGGGTACTCACATACACCTACCCCCCAAGCGGTGCCTTGTGTGATCCACCCCTATGTCAAACTCATGCATCACCTGTCTTCTAATGATACAATATCTCTCAACCACTGCCTATGTGACAAGTCACCCTCCTGGAGCTTCTATCACCCTAGCCTAGACATGGGACCTCACTAGGATGTTTAGTGCTAGGGTAGGTTCCCTTGGGTCCCTATTCCCCCTTGGTCTCCTACCCTTGGTCACCAATTTGATGCACTTTGACCCCTTGAGACACCCATTTGGGGCAATCCCTAACTTCATGGGTCCAATTAAGGGAACAAACCCCCAATTTGAGTCCATGGTCACTTAGGATGCATTAAATCAAGTCCATAGCTGCCCCAAACCCATTTGGGAATTGTCATTTTTGGTCAACTTGAGTCAAATACCCAAACTCCTCTGATATCTTGGCATTGACAATACTGTGGATTCCTTTTTGGTATTATGACTATGAATCTACAACTCATGTAACAGAGGATTGTTTTGGACCTAAAAACCCACAATACCATTGTAACCAAACCTGTGATATGCAACCCAAAGATGTTGTACGACGGTTCAATATTGCTTGGGTACCTTAACAACTAATTCAACATTCTCACACTCTCAGAGCTAACTCCTTGTCTATAAACACTGTTCTACTCCTCTTTGTAAAGCCTCTTCAACTCTTGAACTCATCTTTTATCTTTGGAAAAACCCTAATTTTCAGGTTTCAGTTGGGCTAATCATTGATCTCCTTCCTCAAGCCCCTTCAGTTGCTTGCATATTTCACCCACAACACCTCTTTAAGGACTCCTTTGGTCAACTTGGTTCCAAACTTGCAGGTTTGATTAACTCATCCTAGGGCATCTCCATGAGCACAGCTCCACTCATACCTTGGTCGTTTTAACCCTGAAATCTCAAGGGAGGTTTGATCAAAACTAGGACAAGGGAAGTATCATCACTTCTGAGGACACCGAGCCTATCTACTCTACATGCTCCATTGATTTATCCTTACAACAGTAGATCTAGCGTTTATTGGTTATATTACATATATATGTTTGTATTGGAGATAGTGGCAAGTCCTCCTTCCAAGGTCTTGGAGTTGATTATGCAGACCATACTAGGACATGTATCACTCTTGGAGGAGTGTCACAACTCTTCACATCAGCCGAGATAGTGGCAAGTCCTCCTTCCAAGGTCTTGGAGTTGATTATGCAGACCATACTAGGACATGTATCACTCTTGGAGGAGTGTCACAACTCTTCACATCAGCCTAGGGAGCTTCATCATCTATAGCAACAAGATCTTGGTGAGTTCTCTTCCTCTTTCCATTTTCAACATTAGGATTTCTAGCCCACTAAGGGAAATTTCAAATATTTAACCCTATTTGATTGGTTGATTTTCCTTTGCTAATTTGTTGGTAAAGCCTAATCGAAAACCTAATCTAATTACTCTAATCCAGTGTTACAAAAATCGCCGAGGTCCAGAAAACATCGTTTCGTAAAAATCGGCAAAACATTGGCAATATATCGACAAACTTAAAAAAATACAAAAATATTCATTTTTTTTTAATTTTGGGAAACATTTAAAGCAACAATAGCATCAAATAGACAGAGTGCCACATGAATATGGAAAGAAACTGATATATAAGATATATAAGATGAGTGATACATCACACATAAAATGAATCATGTCACAGTTACGAGTCATCAAAAATATAATAAGTATATATGTATCTCATGATCGTCATCATGACTCATGAATCATCTACAATGAAATCAAGTGAAATAGACTATGGATTCCCTCTACCCTTTTCACGGGCAAAGGTAATCGCTGTAGAAACTGCTTTTTCCTCTAGCAGTAGGAGTACGTGCCCTTGAGGCATGTGTGCCTCATAATGGAGTCAAACGTCCTCTAGAAAAACTAGAAGACCCTCAAGACTGATGTCCCCTAGAAGAAGGTACAGGTAGAGGAGGTCGACTGCTAGAGCTACCACTGGGCCTATCTCCCTCATTGTGACTCTAAGCTCTAGTGGTGGCACACTCGCAGACTTGGTGTGAAACTAAATATCCTTTGAAACATCTTGATCCAAGTCCTGAGAGATACCATGATCATCACCACTATCCTCCTAGCCAATCAAAGTGGGGTCTCAATACTTGAGTTCCTCAACCTCCCATCTGACCGATTGTCATTCTCATCCAATGAAATGGCCTTAGCATCAATTTTCATCTCAAGCTACTTCACCCACAACCAGAGATTGCAGTAGGCGTAAGACCAAATCATTAGGGGCATGAGGTATCCAACTTTATCAAGAGGATCATAAATTAATTTATTAGAATGTAAAGAAGCATAAAATTTAAATGACAAGTTAATTTATATTATATATTTTTATAATGAATTTGAAATTTCATTTGAAATTCTCTAACATGTAGCTCTTCTGGTTGTATTATTTTTCAAATACACTCGGTTAGCATCACAACAGGAAAAGAGCTACATGTCACGGCTAAGCACTTTGAATTTTAAGGTATATATAAAGGGCGAGGAGGTTAGTGTACATACACCACTAAGTCCTGGTCCTGACGACAAAGAGAAAGAGTTCAACAAGAGTTTATACTTGAGTGAAGGGGTACATTTTCTTGAGTGCGTGATGAGTTCAACAATCAATTCCACTAACATCGAGGTACATAAGGGCTTGTTTCTCTTGATTAGATGTCGGTTCCACCCTCATGCGTAGGTAGAATCGATTGGAAACTTGTTGCCGAATCTTTCCATTCTTGAAATCCTGAAACTTGTTAAGTCTGTTGAATTTTGTATGGGACCTAAAATTCTACTTTCTCCATATGAAGTCCAATAGGGTTGGAACCACTCTCAAACAACCAGAAACAATTAATGGTAATTAATTAACATTGCCATTAATTACTAGAGACAGATTGAGGAAATGGGGTGGGGACCTTTTAAAATAGCATTAGTAAGGCAAAATTACCCTTATATGCACTTTTTCAAAACTGTCATCCCCAGCGGTTTCTAAATTTTTTTAGGCGATTCGATTTTTGCCTTCCAAGGTTTTCTAAATTTTTTTAGACAGTCGATTTTTTGCCTTCAACCCGCGAGTTTTTGGCGATTTTTTCCTTAAAAATCGGACGATTTTTTCAGTAATTTTTTTGGAAAAAATCGTTTTCTTGAAAAAATCACGATTTCTCGCGATTTTGCCGATTTTTAGGCGATTTTCTCAACAGTGCTCTAATCACCTACAACCCTAGGTTATCATTAATAAGATCTTAAGGTCCCAATCAATATATTGGCTTACCTTCCCATTTTCACCCTCTTTTGTCTTACCCTGGGGTTTATTATTTGGCCCTAAAACGAAGTGACAACTCCACTCTCCTCTCTTCCCCTTTTAATAGTATGTGTGCTCTTTGGTGGTCTTCCATCTCTGCCCTCACACTATGTTGTAGTACGAATTCGTTCGTTTACTACACATACACATGTAGCTTTGACCCACACACTTTCAACCTTACTACTTGAGTCTATGACTTCAACATCACTACCCTCTCCACAACTAAGAGTGTGCCTACATAGCATGTTTCTTCTGTGTGTTCTCTCAATTGGCATCTCTTCAAACAACAAACCCACTATGATCACCCCTTGTGTGAGATCCATGTAGCATGTGCCTGTTATAAGCGACTAAGATCACTAGTCGCATACAATGGCCAACACCAATGAAGACCCTCTGTCCTTCCAAATTTCAATTAGAAAAGTGTGGAGCTTATTTTTGTGCATGTTTTGTTCTAAAACTGTCCTTGAGTTTACCCCTGCAACTACAATCTAAGTTAACTACATTTAAATGACATCAACTTTCATGTTCAATGTGTGTGTGTGAAGTTTGAATGCCACATGTCATTGTAAAGCATCATCCTATTCAAGGGCAACAAGAGCGAGGGTGTTCATCTATGGTCCCAATGGAAAACCAACATTATCCTTCGATTGGGGTATAATAAAAGCTACCAACAATTAAGCAGAAGCATTGGTAACCTTCCAAGGTGTCAAACTCCTAAGCACCATAACCTCTCAATATGTCATCATTCTAGGAGAGTCCCATATAATCCTCTATGCCCTCCAAAATAGAGCCTAATTGGCCTCCTCACAAATTCGCAAGACCTCCAAAGAATAGAGCCACTCCTTAAGTTCAACAAAGTTAGACTCTTACATGTCAAAAGGCATCAAAACAAAGAAGCAGATGCAATGGCCAACTTACGAGCTACTATAAGCATTAGCAAGATCATCCTTGAGAACTCAAAAATCTCTAACACCCATGCAAGCCTAATTCCATGATCTCCTCTTGCACTCTTAATTCACAAGCATCATTTCATGGAAGAACATGGAAAGGCACATCAGTTTAAGGTTAATGGAGGAGTGCCTCCACCTCCACATTCACCCCCCCTGAATGGATTGACGCCCCATCCTCCCCCTCGCCGTCAAAGAACAACACATGGGTGTCTCCCTCATGCAGTCCCCTTCATTCTCCCTCATGTCAGCTCTAAATGGCTCCAACAAGGAAATGGAGCCTTCAAGGTGATGTCCAGTATTCAACCCTCCAATCTGCCAAATGGAAATCTCAACTGGAGAATAGAGTGGGAGAGATGGAAGATAAGAAATGCACCTGTAAGCTAGAGATGAAACACAAACTTCTTGACACTGAGCAAGGGAGGAAGGACACCAAAGCTGTCCACGTATGTCTCACCCAGAAGAACAAGAAATTGGAGCAGTGAGTGGTTGAACTATCGGAGCTAGTAAGATAGGCGACCAATTACATTGGATACCCAGTGATGGAGATTGTTCCACTAGATCCTCCTTGTGTTGAGATGACATTGGATAACCCCTCAAGTTGCTCTTAGGTCTTCACCTTGTGAATTAGGACTTTGACACCTTGGGTAAAGATTTGAATGGTAACAGATAGTAAGACAATTTCTGTTGTATTCAAATGAAGGAAAATAGCAGAACCATCACAGCAAGGAAGCTGTGGATGACCCAGGAAGAAAGTTCTGCCTCAGGCAGTAGCCGAGCTGCTGGGCTCAAGGAGGTGACAGAATCAAGCTGCCAATCTCTTCAACACAAGAGAATGGTTGAACCATTTCCTTGAGGCAAGACAGGAAGAACAGAATCCCACTGGCAGAGAGACCAGATGCCAAGTCTCGAAGTCTGTCTTTAAAGCCTGAGAATCTGACTGACTAAATGTTTTTGAGGGAATACAACTCAGATATTAACAGGGAGCAAAATCCAAAATAAAATTTAAATAAATAACCAGATTATCATTGAAAGATCAAGGTTAAATAAATGTTATGTGAACAACAACAGATGAAGCTAGTGAAGTTGCAGAAAGAAATGGTTCTTTATTATGATTTGCTTATTAGAAGGTGCACTGAATGAGATAGGAACATACTTTAGAGTAGTACTCAATAGCAGTCTTGAAGTCCTTGTCTCTGAAAGCAATGTCTCCACATTTCTTCATGTTCAGCATCTCTTGGACTTGTTGAGTCCATTCTTGAAATGATAGCTTTGATATTCCACAACACAGAAGCACAACCTCTCAGGTTTCTATAGTAGTCATAACCAAAGGATGGTAAGTTCTGCTTTGGTCAATCAGAAAGCCTTAACTGAAAGAAAAGAGAAGAAAATAACAAGCACCTCATTTTCTGCACCCTCATCATCCTTATATCCAGTTTTGACCAGCACATCATGCACAGCTGTGAGATCCATCCTTGCACAAGCCTTTCCAAGTGGAGAGAGCATAACTGGCAGAGACGCTGTAACTTTAGTTATGCCCATCAAAACATCGGATGGAACCTGTATTGTGAAAGAATTGCACCAAGAGAGAACCAATCAGTATTATCTGCATGTGTCTCAAGAGTCTAGAATCTAGATAAATAAACTTGATTGATAAACAAAAACTATGGAAGAAAGCCATTCAATTTTTTATTTACTTTTAACAAGTTACTCTACCTCTATCTGCATTTGAAGTGGGGCTAATGCTGTTACAAGAAACTTGGCATTAGGTCTGTCTCGAGGTTCAGACTGCAAGCACCTTGAAGCCAGTCCAACTAGCTCCGTTGCATCCTCATTTGCATACTGTCCATCTAAGGACGAGTCCATCAGCACCAGCACATTCTTCCCTCGTATCAAATCTAAAGCCTGCAACATCAGTTCCCACATATCATATTTTCCCAGACTTTCAAATAACCATGGAAAATTCAACCTCTATTAGACATATATGCAAATGACGGTAAATGATACCTGTTTTTCTATCTGTCCCCAAGTATTGTAGATGGAAAACAGAAAATGGAAGGAAATGAGTTTCGGTAAACAAGAACAGTTAGGGTTGAAACTCGGGATAGACTTTTTAGGAAACAAAGGTAACGCCAGGAAACAATTTCGAAAAAGGTGAAGAGAAGGTCTTTTCACTGCAGTTTTTTCCCTTCACCTCTCATGAAATATCTTATTTGTTTTGCTTGAATTTTCATGTTTTAGAGATATTGCTTTTGATTTAGTGGGCTAGAGAAGGATTAGAAAACCCTTTATTTCCTTCGTTTTAATTTTCAACTAGAACTAAAAAATTAATGTAAAAACACCAGAAGCTGCTAAGAAATTGCCAGAAACCATTGAGGCATTTCCAGCCTTCTGGAAACGATTTCTGGCATCTGGAGGTATTTTTGAAACCAAAACACTTTCAGGACTGGCCAGAAACAGTTACCAGGATGCACGACTGCTTTTAGATCTAGTGAAAAAAAAGACATTAAGATCAAATAAATGTTAAGGAACTCCTGAACAGCAAAACATAATACAGCAAAGCAATCACAGATTGCAAGCTGAAATGCTATTGGAGTTATAGTCTATAGAGGATGTTCTATATGCATTATGATTATACATAACTACGCTACCAGACTAGTAGCAGTAGCAAGAGTTTAGAAAATTATCAGAGAATGATTTCTAACTGTAATCTCTGGTAATGGTGATGACAGGAACAGTAAAAGTATAACATATGCTGGGAAGTACTGATTGATTAGGAACAGTAGGTTGCAAGATGGCAACTACGGCAAAATAAAGAGAACCCAAATCTATAGATTCAAATTTCATACACATTTCTAGCCACCATAATAACTTTAACAGTTAATAACGGCTTATAAAAGTTTACACATTTATTTGCCCTCATTTATGTTTTTCCTCTTAGCTTCATAAAAGGACAGAGGTGAGTGGTTGAGGTAGGTTGAAAGCCAAATTCATTGAATATTAGCAAACCTACAGTATCCTATATGATGAGAATATTGCACACATAAAACAGCGATTGATCAAGTTAAACAAGTAACAAAGGAAAAAGATCACAAATTTAAAAGAGCATCGACTCAAAGCTTATGCTGTTTAGTGAAGTCGGTACATTTTCCTTCAATGAAAATGTGAAAAAGTGAGTCAGACCTGTTTATGCTACTTGATTGTATCTTTCTATTTTACTTTTGCCTATAGGAAGGGAAAAGTTGAGAAAATGTTTGTGTGTAAGAGGTTAAAAGAAAACTGTAGTATTAGAGTTGACCCAGAATAAAACATGAAAGTAGATAAATAATGACAGTGTGTTTGTGGCTGTCACATAGAGAGAGAGAGAGAGAGAGAGCATACATGACTAGGTGGGATGTGTTTCCCACTAAGAAGGTCCAATAGAACTGTCCCATAGCTATATATTACACTTTCAGGAGTTACTCTGCCTGCATAATGAGTAGGAAGATCATTAAATACATTTAATGCTTGCATGTCAAAATAATTTGCTAGCAAAACTGCAAGTGTTATGCACAAGAAAGAGATGAACTTAAATGAGAAGGTAGATCCACTAAATACATTTAATGCTTGCATGTCACGAAATAATTTGCTAGCAAATATTATGCACAAGAAAGAGATCAACTTAATGCTAGATGCTGAACTAATAGCTATTTAAAAGAGAAAAAAATGAAAACAATCTATCAGCAAAGTCAACAGTTGTTGTATAATGAGAATTCAACGTGAAAACCCACAAAGATGACAATGATGGACAAGGCTTGAAGACTAAGCAAGATCAATTACACATAATTGCTCATTTTATAAACTGAAACATGACAATTGCCATTAAATAATAGATAATGGACGAACTTTATACTAATATTAAATTGATGAGATTCATTAAACCCCAAATATACAATGGAAGGCGCGGAAGCTGAGAACTATAAAGATCCATTAAATACATTTAATGCTTGCATATCAAGAAATAATTGCTAGCAGAATTGCCAATGTTATGCACAAGAAAGAGATCGACTTAATGCTAGATGCTGAACTAATAGCTATTTAAAAGAGAAAAAAATGAAAATCAATCAGTAAAGTCAACAGTTCTTGTATTATGGGCATTCAGCATGAAAAAAACCACGAAGATGACAATGATGGACAAGGATTGAGACTAAGCAAGATCAATTACACATATATTGCTCATTTTATAAACTGAAATAACATGACAACTGCCATTAAATAATAGATAACGAACAAACTTTATACTAATATCAAATTGATGACATTCATTAAACCCCAAATCTATGATGCAAGGCTTGGACACTGAGAACTATAAATAGGAATTTTAAATTCTACAGATTCAACTTTCGAATTATTGAAAATGTGACAAATTATTTTGATCTAACACAATATGTGATGGATGAAGGCAAAGAGAGACGGTAATAATGCAAGAATACAAATCCAGCAGTCAACAGTTGCAAATATAAGAGATGCCATCTAAAACCCCAAATATGGTTGGAGTGACCTAAAGATTTCATGTTAACTCTCCAGTATGCATTATTGAAAATACCATGTACTAAGAGCCCCTCTATGCAAAAGCAGATAAACTTTATTAGTGAAATTATTCTAATCGGATATTGCCACCTGCACAAATGAAAGGTTCTTCCACACTTTGGCAACACATCTTTATGATTGTAATACGTGAAGCCCATACGTGTGGAAAACAGATTTAAGCAATACTTTCTTATCAAAGCATATTCTTGTAAAGGAAACAGTTCTGCACCATCACCTTAGCCAAGTTCAGTGCCCACCTTATCTTCACCTCCACACTGACCAAGCTGCAGAGGATCTCCAGTGCATCACCAACTCTTACTCAAATCACAATAAATATCGATACCTAGCGCTTCAATAGTTAATGCAAGTAGCTAAAGTCAAGGCAATGGAACTAGTTGGTAGGTCCAGCTTACATTTCTCCTCCAACATCTAAACCTGGATATTGAGCACCCTCTCTCCCCACCTCTATAGTTCACTATTAATGCCACTGGTCTCACTAGGAGGGATGCTAATAGAGGTATTCAGGAGAAGATCTACAAAGCCTATTTCAAATTCACATGAATTGAGCTAAAACAACCCCTATTCCAAAACTCCTCTGTTGCTTCCACTCCTACATGCATTGTCAGGAAGGCCTTATCCGCACTATAGAGTAGTTGATATGCAACTACCCTAGAGCAGAAAAGTCCCTCTAGCATAACTTCAAAGTTCAGGCTTCTTCTTGCCAGTTGCACACCAAGACAGATCAGCATCTTCAAAGGTAGCACCACATTTGCAGATTTTGTATTTGGTGACCTGAATCTGAGGAACATTTTGTTATTAGATGCCCTATTTATTACAACAACCGTGTTTAATACTATAGTTCGTTTAGTGATTTGCATCACGCGTGACCTCTTGTAACATCCCGCTCTTGCCCACTGAGCGAACTTATTCCTTGAGGACACTTGCTCGCAAGTGATCCGGATTATTATGCTATTAAAACATTGATTTTGATTTTGAGGCGTTATGGGTTAATGACATGTTGTTTTACTGCATTGACATAGACAGGTGCTATTGATTCGGTTTTATTGAGTGTGCAGGATTTTGGACCTCGAGGATGCAGAGGCATCGATGGAACCCCTTGGACTCTGGATCGAGTCGGGGAGTGAACCATTAGGGTTTGATTTGTTTATATGTGATATTAGTGCATCTGATTAGATGATATGATTATGTATATGTTGCTGACATGATTCGTTGATGATGCAGGCTGACGATAGCTTGTCGACCAGACTCACATGTGGAGTAGTAAGGTCACACATGACCACCAGAGATGTTGAGGGAGAGGTGTGGACAGCAGCCTTGCCACATCTTACTAGCACTCCAGCCGTGGCTCGAACTATAGGTTAACATTTACCTAGTTCGAGAGGACCCACGATGTCATGAGGAAAGACTACGACAGTCGCTCACGATGATTCTAAGGGGCGCGCAATAAGGCGGGGGCCTTATTCCTTAGAGGCCCTTAGTCTCCCACAAGTTCACCTAGCGAAGTATTGACTCCAAGGGTTTTTTATGTCTACCAAGTCACTGAAGAGGCGATTGGCACCCTTGAAGCACGTGGTGTGTCCTGAAGGGCACGTCGCGTAAGAAAAATGGAAAGAGGCGAGTGACACCCTTGGAGCACGTAGTGCGTCCTGAAGGGCACGTCGCGCACGAGAAACAGATGAGGCGAGTGGCACCCTTGGAGCACCTAGTGCGTCCTGAAGGGCACATCGCGTTGATAATGATAAATTAATGAACCTAGATGGCCTTAGGACGAATAACGTGATAAGAAATTTTTAAAACAATTTTCCATAATAAAATGTCGCCGGCACGAAAATTAAAGTCTAGGTCTAAATTATACTGGTGGCAGAATTTGTCTATCCTTTTAAATATATATATATATATATATATATATATAATGATGATAATCTTCATTAATCTTGTAACAAGAAGGGAGTAAGCAATTTAATTGATCATAAAAAATCTGTTGGGATAAAAATTAAAAAGGGGGAAATAATTGTTTTATTATATTATGATAATTTAAAAAATTTATTTAAAAGGGAAGGAAAAAAATTTAATTTCTACACCTACCAAATTAAGTTCTAAATGAAAAGGCAAAAGAGGGAAAATCTAAAATAATAGGAAACAAGGAAAAGAGGTAAACATAAAAGAAAGGGGAAACACAAAGGAAAAGCGAAGTCAAACTTAGTAAGTTATCTACCATTTAAGAACTTTCTAATTTAGCCGAACTAGCAAAATTAATAATGGGGAAAGTCATTAAAACTGTAAGGGAATTTGGGGACACCCAAGAGCAATTCTAGGAGTGACTCTAGGTGGAGTAGAGGGAAATAAGGTATTAATTAATTAAAGAAATTAGTTTTGGAAGAATGAAGGGGATGAGTGACACATATACAGGGAGGATTCTTATGGGTGTTTATTAAACTTAAATAAAATGAGGATTTTTGGGGAAAGTAAGGACGGAAACTCATATAATGTTGGGAGGAGAGGGATGGTGGACCTCTTTGGTTGCGTGGAGTTCACATTTGCTTGAAATCTACCACTTGGCCGACTTAGCTTGTGGGAGTTGGAACACCACCCGACTCGGTGAGAGTGTGGTAGCTTCATTACCAGAAGCGGTGGGAGCTAGTAGAATATCTGGATAGTGTGTGTAGCCCCTTTGCGGCTTTCCGGGGGGCTAAGGGGAAGAAGAAGTACTAAGCGTTGGGCTGGGAGGTACGATGAGAATCTCATTAATTACGACAAGCCAGGTGCACAAAGCCCAGCAGCGAGACCAGCATCAACTTGGAAGCGGTGATCGGTGTGATGCAGCTTTCTTTATTTGCATGGTGTTGGATTGTTGTGGGATTTATGCTTGGATATGCATGTTTATTGGAGTAAGTAAATTGATTGTCTTAGCGTTCTAGTTGATGTTGAATTTTTTCCATAACCTATAGCTCGTTGATTGGTTGACTCCCATGGCCTTCGATTCCTGCATGTCTTGACCACCTAGTTGTGTTTGATTGTGACCTGTGTGATTGTTCGCCTTTCGTCCTTAGTTTGTCAGTCCTCACCTGAGCAGTCAGATAGGATCTTGATCTACGATCGTCGCTTCGAAGTTAATAGACCTATGGATCTCAGCATACACTTTTAATGCGTGGATGGTAGGCGAAGGGATGATCACATTCGGTAGATCTACCTCCATTATTGTCCCCGGCTGATTGATTTCATTGCGCCCTCTTTCGATTGACATGACCTTTTCTTTGTTGACATGAACTCTTCATTTTTTTATTATATAATCAACTTCTATGTTTTCTTGGAATGGTCGTTGCATTATTGGGGCGTTGCAATCTTTCGCGACTAGTAAACCAGATGCCTCTCACGATTGTCTTATGTCTTCTGGGGTATTTCGGTGTTGTGGAAGGTTTGCTTACTTTTAAGAATTGTTGTGTTTTTCATTTTATTCAACGAATTGTTGTGTGTTTAATTTTATTACGAAAAACTTTGTTGGACTATTCCTTAGAACTTGGAAGGCCCTTGGTAGCAGACATTTGTACGCATTTGTGCGGTTAAAACATCCTAACGCTTGTACTTTGGTTACTGCGATTTGGCCATTATAAAGTGTTGAAGGAGAAAAGACTTAATTTCAGAGCTTATCATTGGTTGTAGCAAGTCCATGTTAATTCAATTTAAAGAGAGTGGGTTATCTTAAATATGTTTGTGGTATTTAGAAAAGGATGATTAAATTTTGTTAAGGATCTCGAACCCTAACTATGTAATTGTTGTATATACCTTTAGCTCTGCGATTTGTAAACTATGTAATTGTTGTATTACCTTTAGCTCTGCGATTTGTGAACTATGTAATTGTTGTATATACCATTACCTCTGCGATTGTAAACTTGTAATTGTTGTATATACCATTACCTCTGCGATTGTAAACTATGTAATTGTTGTATATACCTTTACCTCTGCGAATTGTAAACTATGTAATTGTTGTGACACCATACCCCGACGATTATAACCATATAACTACTGTGAAAACTGCGTCCCATTGCCCACGAATTTTGCCCCAGACCGTTTAACATACCTGTGCATTCGACTGTGTAGAACAGCGATCATATATTCTCATCTGTGGTGAGTAATGTACCACGTCTTCCTTATTTGGCAATCCGATTACAGCTGCTGGCAGTTACGATTTTATTGATGGCAGTGCAGTTATATTTACCTTCTCTTTGACAGCGTTTTTCTTTTATCTGACAGCATTGTTACAGGTTGCACGGCAGCGACCTTTTAATTACTGACAGAGATTGTTGTCTGACCGCATTTTGTGTAATAATGGTGTAACGTTTTATCCAGCATGTATGATATAGATTCTGCGATGTAAATTTTAGACTTGGACCAATGCGTGTGATAAGTCTACTACCATATGCCCTTGGCGTAGCCAGAATTGTCCTTGGGAGATAGTATAGAAATAAAAATATTTTTATTTAAAAATAATTTGTCAGTTTTACTTGGAAAGGGTTGTCATTAGTTTTATTGACAACATTTAGTTGGATAGAGCAGCCTTTAATATGATTAGACAGTCTTTAATGAGTAGACAGCCTAGTTTCACTCAGACTAGACTTGTAAATCTAGTTTTCTTAATAATTAAACAGTTAGATTAGAGTGTAATTATAATTACAGTATTAGTACTGACTTGATTTGCATTTAAGGTCACTTTAGATGGTACATTGATGACCATTTTTTTTAATTCAGACTTGCTCCATTGATTTGCATTAATGTTAATTTAGATGGTAATTGTAGTTTATGGTTCTAATATTAATTAGATTAGATTTGTCAATTAGATGGTAATGATGGACAATGGTAATTAGACTTGCTAAATTGGTTGTATTTAATGTCTATTTTATTGTCAACTAAATGGCTAATTTATAATTTAGACATGCTAGTTAGATTATAATTAATGTTAATTAGATGGTAAATTGGACAAGTTTAGACTTGATGAACGAATGGGGTGTTGGCGAAGTCATGTAACAGTTGTGTTTTTCTTCTTTGAGTAATGTCGTCTGGAGTCACGTCGACCAGATGCTTGGGGTGTGGGCGTAGTCTTCTTATCATTTGTTTCGCATCCTAGCACGCTGGATTTTCTTGAATCCTTGGTCCTGTTGGGATGGGTTGCGCCTCGGTTATTGACACGTCTATCATCTGGGGACGACATGATTCCTGATAAGGGGATCAGGGCGTGCCCTATTGGATAGCGGCGAATGATAGCTTGGCTGGAATCGGTGCCTTCTGTGCGAGTGTCGTCGAGCATTGTAAGTTGCTTTGACGCATAGATTGAACGCCTTCAAGTGTTGGGTTAGCGCGCCTTGAGGTTCTAGTCTTGTTCGTCAAAGTCGTTGTGTCGGGATGGGGATGTTGTCCCTTAGCTTGTAGGCGTGATCGTGTTTGCGTCGGGCGGGTAGTCTTTCCTCCTTTTTGTTCTATGCATGTTAGCCCAGTAGCCCTTGTGCCAATGCGTGGAGTCTTAGTTGCTTGTTGCCTGGACTACGTGCTTGCGTTCGTCGTCAGTTGTGTGGTTAAGCTGTTGTCGTCGTCGCCATGTCGACAAAAAAATTTAGCACCTTCTACTTCGCTTGTAGTCGTAACAATGGGGTTGTTACACCTCTTGAGGACTTCTTTTTAATAAGAGGACCTGAGATGTCTTGCCTTGTTTCTTTGCAAGGTGGTACACCTGTTAATGTTTGCAGCTCAAACAATATTTCTGCAAGGGTGTCTACTTGTGGAAATCGTCATTAAATGTATCCTATGCTTTTTCTAGGGTTCACTTTATTAATTAATTAATAAAGTGAACATTTTTTATTAAAGTGACTTTTGATTAATAAAGTGACTAAGTCAAGTCACTTAGTGATTTAATTAAAAGAGAGCCATTGATCTCACGATTAGATCTTCACCATTGAGATAGGGATTTGGCTCAAGTCGAAGTTATGAAAGAAAGAGAGGGCAAAGAACAAAGACACAGAGATCATTTATTCACAAGTCACGTGAGTAAGTGTGGAAGATCAGAGTTCTGATTTTCAGCTTGGCGAGGAGATTTCAGCAGGAAGAAACCAGCAAGGCAGGAAGCACTAATTACCAGTCAAGATTGTACAGCAGCAAACTAGCAAAGGGCCACACATGTGAGGCGTAAAGCAGCCAGAGAGGGCTGCACGTGTGAACCGTACAAGGGCAGCAGGTCGCTCGGGTTGCAGAACAGCAGCAGACGAGGAGCACAACAGCCCACACATGTGA
>SNQJ01S0026645.1:100364-141091 GCA_010110895.2 Picea sitchensis | reverse complement strand
GATGAGGCAATTTTCACTTGCCCTATATCATTTGTTTCCACGGGTTCTAAAGTTTCTTGTCCCATTGTCATGATGCTATTAAGGGAAATCAAAGTCTCTGCCCAAAACTGACCCTCTGTTTTATGCTTAACCCTTCACTATCTATTGGTATGACCGCTGAAAACTTGTTGCTCTGCCCACTGTCCCTATCCTTTGTTAGCCCACTGTCCCTGCCCACTGTCCCTCAAGCTGAGCCCACTGTCCTTGTCCCTGTCCCTATCCCTGGATGTCTGCTACTGCCTTTAAAACAGCACGCATCTGATTCTTGTTATTGAGAGCTTTCTCCAAACAGTTTGCATACATTCTTGAGGTCAATCAATATGTCAGTCAATCTATTCAAAGAAATCTATTTCTTGTAGTGAGCCGAACAGATATTGAACTACGATATTGAACTTCATCTTGGCTCAAAGAGGGTTACTGAAAATGGGGATGCTACGAGCACTCGCTTCGCCCATATATAAATATACAGTTTTCTGAATAAACGCTTCCGCTTTCGCCACGGTTGTTTAATTAACTTGGCGATTGATTTGTATATGTATAGCTTCGACGACGGCTAGTATCTAAGTAAGTTCGCTTAATTTCTTTTCTTTTTTTTCTTCTTTATTTATATATATATATATATATATACAGACACGCTTCGCTTTTTCTCTTTTTCTTTTCTTTTTTATTATATATATACGCTTATTTTTCTTCTTTTCTTTTTTTTATAAATATGGGCTTTTGAATATATATATATATACTTATTCCCTTCTTCTTTTTTTCCTTTTATACTCTAGCAGCAGACTGATATATATTTTTTCCGAAATTGCAGCAAAATGATCTAGATTTTCACTGAAATTTCTGGTTTTTTTTTAAATGGCAAAATGTCCTAGCATGGTCAAAGACCCGGAGTTCCAAGAACTAAAAATTGAGTGGCCAAAGGCCTACAACGATGTTGTCAAGCACAACAAAATTTTTGACCAAGAGTCTATAGGTCAAAGGCAGGAATCAAAAATGAAGCTCTAATACCACTGTGGTGAACCAAGCTGGTTCACTATGTAAATATCCAGTATAAATAGGACAATACACAATAATCCATTTATGGATAGTAAATATATTAAATAATAATGTATATGAATATATGAGATGATTACAATGAACAATGAGGGTTTGCTTATATACCCACGCATGGGTGCCCTTTACCAATAGACATGTCCTTTCATTATTAATAATTTTATTAATTATTATTTAATCATTATCTTATTAATATCTACTTGATATGTATATTTATGTTCATAACAATGGATAACTCAAAACCCTATCAAGAGAGAGAGTGAGAGAGACTGGCGATGAGGTTGTCAAGGTCTCTCTGGTTTGATGGCTGAGGGTGATGGAGGCGAATTGGGCATTAGCTCACTATCAAAGTCCTCAGGGACTATCGGGAGGTCTGATTGTATGATCCTGGGGGGATGTAGGAGCGAGGGATACTCCTAGCATCCAAGGCCGACAGAAAGAAACTTTGGATAAATCTCTGGCAACTCATCTAAATCTGGGAGGTAGTCTGACGGATAAGGGGCATCCTACGTTGGATCTATATGGAGATAATCCCTCTAACTCTCTGAGGATGTGTGGAATGATGTACAGTTCAGCATCTCTGAACCGGTCTCGATGATAACGATCTATCTCACAAAGGGGGAGGTTGAGGAGAGACGTGATGTCTCACCAATCTACTATCTAGTGCACTCTAGGGCTCACCCTGTCGCTTGTTGCTCTGATCTGATGGATCAACATGAAAGTATGAGGTGATCTTCCTAATCATCCCAAGGCGAGGTATGGCCTATAGGAACTGAGATCTGAGGCCGAAGATCTCCCTGATGAAGAGGGCTAGGCATCTCCGGTCTTGGTACTCGAAGAAAGTAGAGAGGGAGCCCCCCGAGTCTCTATAGAGGCAATGGTAGCATCCTATGATCTCGTAGTATATGGGACACCTAAAGATGAGGTGCATCTCTGTCTCTGGTTCCTATAAATGACTCATATGGCAAATCCTATTAGACCATGGTATATGGTGGCCTGTCTCAATTCTAAGTCCATGAGATCCGACCCGGAGTTGTCCCAATGGGATCCTGAGTGAGTGCACTCAATGTCTACGTGTATAAGGCTCGAGATAGAAGGACATCTTCGAGCCCAAGCTTGTCGGAGGTGAGGTCCAAGTGGCATGGATGTACAGTCTGTAGATGTCCTCTCTGATGGCCTAATTCAGTACCTGTCTAGTCGGCAAGAGATGGAGAGGTGCATCAAGGGAGAAACTGAATAGGGGAAGGTGCTCGAGGGAGATAGTCATCAACTAGAGAAGCTGGGATGCCTCTAAGAACCAACCACGTGCACGCCCTAAGGGAAGATCCAAAGCAAGAGCCTCCAAGGAGCAAAGAGCAAGGTAGTGGTACCGCTCTCTTCCAATGGCAGAATCTTTGAGAGATCTAACTCTATGAAGGAAAGAGACCAAGCAAAAAATGAATCTGGGAGGTAGTTTGAAAATACCTACAAAAATTGGTGTTTTCGCAATATTTGAAATTTATTGAAATTCAAATATATTTTACGATTAAATAACTCAGATGTCCAAGGTGAGTTTTTCCTCTGCTTAGAATATTGTATGGCATGGCTCTTCTTGTATGAACAGAATCGTGATCTTCATCAAAAAAATAGATAGTCGCAGCAATTTACAATTTTTATATCCACAACACATTTAAGGTTCACGAACAGTTGCATCACTCCTTTAAATAATACAAGAAATAAGAAGATTTTAGAAGAAGATGTTTGACAACCTTGCTTCTCCATAGTTCTTCCTTGTTTGGTTGCATTAGTTCTTAACAGGGAAGAAGAAGAGTTGTCATGAAAGTTTCTTCCCCTAGCAGCAGACAATGATTTACTATAATAATCAAAACTAAGGTCCCAAAATGTAATAGTCATCAACTACGTTGCAATAGAAGCCTAGGAATTTGAAATGTGATCATTTCCATTGTTATTCCATGTTTATGAAAGATCACTAACATTAATCAACAGCATGAGAAATGTCATCGATCATTCTATTTTAGACACATTCAACGACTTGATGGCACAAGTTATTTTAAATAAATGTTACTAAATCCAAGCTCAAGTGGTAGTTCAAATCCAATAAGATGTAACACAAGTAAAATGCCATTTTTCCTTCACATCAATGTCAATATTAAATGGCTTAAGAGACGAAGACCAGTGTAACAAAACACAATAAGATGCTTGAGTTCAAATCCAAATTTAATGGTGCAATCATGTATAAAGTGTTCGTCGGGTCAGAGAAGAATATTTAGACATAATCAACAAAGACTTTTCAAGTTACATATTTTCTATAAGAAAATCTAATATATTTGCCTAACTGCTTAAATATTTAGCTCATAACTAATGAAAGCTATTGAAATGTGTTAGAAAGCATATTGTATTCATTTATAGCATGAGCATGTATAGAACAAAGGTTGTGCCTAACTTACTCTAGTGTGGTGAATCATTTAGTATCCAGTAGACATAAAGAATTTGTTCAATATTGTTGAAATCTTTGCATCACAACTAATGTGTGGATAACATTCTCCTTGTCAACCAACAGACTTATCCACTATTGGACATTTTTCCCAAGTCAACTAAGACATGACCACTACTTCATTCTTGGTCTTTAAAAACTTTTGAGATTCCACTAGATTGTTCAAGTCAAATGAAATGCGGCCTTGCCGGTATAGTGCTTGACCATGTGTGATTCAAATGGCTCCATCTTTACTTCCAAAGCCACTTTCAGGACATTTCATCCAAGATGGATCCACTAGCAACCATTATCAGAGTTATCGTCCTTTATGGCTCAGAGGTCTAGTAACCTGGTTTGTCGGAGTCAGATTGGGCCATGATGGAGCAAGTCCAAACCCTCATGCTTCACTGCATCATCAAAAGCAAAAGCATGGTCCCCCAACCCATTATCCAAGCAGAGTTTGTGGCCCGCCCTTTCAAGTTGAATCCATTTTTGGAGTTTTTTGGAGTTGGCTATCAATTCAACTAGGCACCCTAATCTTACCTACTACTCCTGGAAGGCCATAGCATTAGCTAGTTCCTTGAGGCGGAATCATTTTTGGTTCAAAGATGTTACATATCTCTTGGGTCAATGGGCATCTTGAAGGACCACCCTCCTCCATTTCAATATTTTCTCAACGGTTGTGATCATCTCCTATCGACCAAGTAGGAGTTGAATAAGATTACCAAAGAGGACATCTACATGATATATATACAGGTTTTGGATCACCCCACTTAGGGGGTTGAATCCTAAAATGACCTATGCGAAGAACTTTATGGAGTTGAGGGATGGCCTTGTTGTTCATTCTCCTTATACACATCGACACTAGATGCATGTGCTAAGGATCCCCTTGGGACAATTCAAAGTTAGCTCGCATCGATGTCAAGTTGAAGTTGAGCATCACATTCTTTGGATGAACAAGACCTATGAACTTTGTCATCTATAGGAGATTGGGACAAAGGAACATCTCATCTTCTAATGTCCCATTTAATATGAGATCCATGGTCAGTTTTACTGTCTCTTCAAGAAGTCCCAAAACTCTCTTTGCTTTCTTCCCATATCCAAATAGCGATGTCTAGCTCTATATATGAGAAAGACCTTTGGATTCATATCCCACTCCCTCTGACCACCACCCCAACAAAACACCACAAGGTTGATCACATCTTTATTTCCGATGCTCCTAAAGGACAAGGGTATGAAGAGACTAGTAGACAACAATGCCACCTCAGCATCCAAATCCGTGAGACCTAGAGGAGCCACTACACCTCTCTTAATGAGACCACTGCGAAGCAGTCACCTCAGACCCCAGCTCAGTTCATTCGATACTAGCAAGCAAACAACTTCATCTAGAGATTAGCCATCGAGATAGAAGGATATACCACGACCCACCTTCTCTGGCCAACCAGCCATCGGGAGCTTCCTTTCTTCGGCCTCAACCGTTAGGAGAGACACAGATATCGAGATTGCAGTTCCAGTGGGAGATCTTCCACACCCCTCCTCTTATACAAGAAATAGCAGAAGCACCAGGACATGTTTTGGACACCTCTCGGGTTTTCCTTATGTGTGGCATTCTCTTATTTTCCTAGGGTTGCATATTACCATCAGTGAGTTGATCCTTGCACTAGCATCACAATTTTATATATTTGGTCATTAGACCTTAGATCTTAGATTAGATTTATGATCGTCTTGTTTCATAAAAGTGGCCCTTGCACTCCCACTTGGTATTGACACAGATGTACTTAGCACTTCCATTGACCTTTTTATGGTCATTTGTTGGACATTAATAAACTTATTATCTTATCTCCATTGAATAATTAACAGAAATCTGCAATTTAATGATACAACCAGCATAGGTAGAAAGAGGACGAATAATAAAGGGAAATTTATTTTCTTTGAAATTTGAAGAGGAAATTTTTCTTAAGGACTTACTGTCAGGACAGAGAAAAATCATTGATATACAGGTTGGCACAATGATAAGCAATTGGTTTGCACAAATCATCAAAGGCATGCAAATAGATCATTGTTACGGGGAACCAGATACAAGTAAAGTCAGTCCTGATCCGTATGAACTGGCATAGAGATTACCCTGCTAAAGAACTTTATTGCAAGAAAATGTAAAGCAGAGACACTAATCAGGGAAATGAGATAGGGTCAAAGCATAATGAAAACTGCAAAGGTTGTTCTGAGGAAAACACAAGACGACTTGCATTTCCTCAAAAGATGCAGTTGAACTGCCAAAATTGTGAATTTTAAAGAGATTCATATAGAAATGACAAAGAATTAAACTAGTTGCAAATTGACAATGAAATGAAATGAGATAGGGGCAAAGCATACTGAAAAATGTAAAGGTTGTTCCAAGGAAAACACAAGATGACTTGCAGTTCCTCAAAAGATACAGTTGAACTGCCAAAATTGTGAATTTTGAAGCAATGCATATAATATGACAATGAATTAAACTAGGTGCATGCAGAAATGGCACTTAACGTGAAAGTCAAACTCCGATATTTCGCCACGTAATCATGCAAGCCCTTAAGAAAACTACATGCATAAAATTCATGAAATTAACTTGTTCTACTGTTGTCCTTCAATTTTTTATTTAGCCTCTAATATCAGTCATTTTGATGATCGCATGGTATCATTTTAGTAGGTTCACACATAAACTCAAGTCCATGGAATAATTCAAAATCATAAGATTGTACCCAGGCTTGACCATTCAAGCATGCAAATGACATCTTAATTTATAAATGTCAAAACATCATTAGACTCGGACAAGGTTTTGAAAATTCTGTAGGTAACATGCACATGAAATTTTAATATTCTCCCTTATATTGAGCTGTATATATGAAATGAAATAAAGATGTATCAGTATACTTTTTATTCACAATCAAAACATTTGTTTGATTGCAAGGCCTCACCTCATCAAAGAGCACCCTGTATGTATTTAAATCATGATAAATCCGATGATTTTCACTATTACAGTGGTCTAGTGCTTGAGCAATATAGTATGCAACTCTCAAACGCATTGCCCATGGCATAGGTTGCTTCTCCCCTGCAAAAATACAAAAAAAGGGCATTTAATCAATGTCTATATCAGAAAGTTGAAGGCACATATTTCCAGTTATTACATCATCATTTTAATCCTCCTAAATAGATGATTCCACGTGGGAAATATTGCAATCTTGGTAAACCCAAGGAGTTATATGTTGATGTCATTGAACCAATAAAGCAGTGTTATTTATATAATAGAATTATATACTACATGTCCAGCTAACTACAACCAAAGGTTCATACTTCCAACCTTATACATCATTAATTTAATCCTCTTATAAGGGAAAAGTTACACAACAATAGATGATTCCGTGTGGACAATATTACAATCTTGGGAAAGGAGTTTTATATTGTTTCCGTTCAACAACTAAATGGATGCTACTATATGCCAGAATTAACAGTCTATCCCTTGCTATGTGAACAACACCAGAAACTACCTATATGATTAAGAATTAATCAACTATGAAATATGATTAAACGAATATTATGGCCCATTGCAAGTGGCTGTCCAACTTCTTAACAGTCACAATCTGGAGAAAACTTTTACAATTGGCTAATAATAAGAGTCCAACATGCTTTCAACATGATCAAGGATGCCAGCGTGTTGGACTCTAGTGCCTACGCAAACTTTATTCTTGTTGCTTTAAGGAAGAGGACGTAAATACCATTGTATATACCCTTCCACCTTTGGTTTATTTTTCTTGTAAATATTTTGTGAATATTAGAAGTATTCTTCAAAAAAAATTAATAACAATCGAAGATGAATCCTTCGCAAATATTCTTGACAGTGACATGTCTTGCTCCTAGAGAATTAGCACGAGAACAGATTTGTGTATTGGGGCCATCACAATGAGTATTAGATTGCAAAAAGCAATGTCCATTACCCTTCAAGAGGACATATGCATTCCAAGTTTATTGTTTTGCAAGATGCTATTGAACATGGTTCAAGGATATATTAGTAGTGACGCATCCATTACATCTAGTGTTGATTCCATGCAACTTTGGGTCACAATTTTCCCCGTTTGGGCTTGTCCAACCCCTCTTTTCTATTGATACCCTCACCCTGATAAAAGAAGAGCAAATGAAGAGGAGTTGGAAAAGCAAGACCAATCTACCCCTAATCATTGATCCTCCTGCTAGCCCTAGGAATCAGGATCATCCTTGAATATGAACCTGAGAACTAGACCTTCACCATGACTACCCTCGAACCCTTTGTTGCCAAATCTATTTCAAATATGCAACCTCAAGATTGGAGGATTGCCCAAGTCAAGTTCTGTACATCTAAGTTACCACCAGAAGACAACATCAAGATCTCGAAATTTGGCAACTTGTCATTGTATGACAAGTATATAAAGTCAACCAAGAAAAATGGCGAGTTAAGGAAGAAGGTGGATGCTTTGTCCACAGAGATACAATCTACGAAGATTACTATGAAGGCCACCAAATTTGAGAAAAAAGGCCTCAAGCTTAAGTTAGTAACTCTGGGGAAAGACCCATAAGCGACAAAGGAGGCCATCAACATTTTTTAGCAAAAAGAGAAAGAGATAGAGAGTCTTAAGAGTTCTATCAACCCTCTCTATTTTCCCCAAGTGTGACAATTATTGGGCGAGAAAAATAGTTGGAAGAAGAGATCTGAATACTAAGAAGTCCCAACTAACTACCGAGAATTGACTGCTGCCAAAATTGGTTGAGCTGCCAGGCAATACCTAAGAAGAATTATCCCTGGCCAGGAGCCTGTTTAGGGCCTTATTTGATGTCCCCACCAGGTTAGGCCCGTAATCAGGCCAAACGGTTTACCCCGTTTACCATCCATGAAATGTGGGGAAGTACTTGGGGGTTTCCCGTGCTGTATTCCCAGGAAAAAATACCTAAGAAGAATTATCAAGTTTAAAGGCTAAAACTTTTATAGACAAGCAATTAGAGGCACCCACTCCAGTTATTACAGAAATAGACATGCGAGACCTTGCCTCCACTAAACTCAAACAAAGGCTAGGACAATTGATGAAAAGTGCTACAGTGTAAGAAAAAATTCTCACAGAGGTTAAAGGTAGCTGTGGATAAAAAGAAGAAAGACCTAAAAGAACCAGGGTCAGAAATTGGATGAAGCCCTAAACACACTTGTAACTATCAGAAACAAGTTGACCAGCACCCAACATGACACAGTATTAGAAGTTGAGAATATGACAAGGCAAAAGAGCGACACCGAGATGAAGAAAAGGATGGCCTCCATCAAGGGTACCATATGGGGCTCTATGGGCAAGGATTTTCCCATGCTAAGAAATCATCTATGCTACTACATGGAATTCAATGGCCTATACACCTGAGTCTGCAAGTACTTTGATGAGGTCAAAGAGCAAACAAAGGGTAAGGCCCAGATCTCTAATTTTGTTGTAACAGTAGTTGACAGCCTACCAACTGAAGAATTGTCTGTCCTTGGTATTAGGGACAAAACAGTGATGATGACAAATGTCGAATCTTACCAAAAATGATAAACTTCATCAAACATCACCAATGGAAAAGCCGTGAAATCCCAAGACACCATCAAAGGCTCCATGAACAATATCACTTGGATGGGAAGGTTCAATTTATCAATGCCATGGGATGAACATGGATTTTTCTTTCTGAAGAGTACAATCAAGAACTACAATAAGGAAAAGCCAGCACCATGATAATTGAGGATAAGAGGGATCTCCCAATAGTAGAGTACATCCTAGGTCATATTCAATCACTAGTGGCCATCATGATTCATGACAATCATCAATCATCAATCACATGATCAGGATGATACCTTTGGTCAATTTTGCAGACCAAACTGATCTAGACAAAACCTTTAAGATTTGTCAAGGCAACAGAATCCCTTCTAACAAGGGTTGATCAAGGTAAAGAAAATTTATGACCATGTCACCGCATAGTCATAGATAAGCCCAAAATAGCAGATAGCTCCCCGCCAAAAGTAATTGGATGAGCTGCAAGCCCCAAAGAATATCCCACCCCTAGCACAGATACTAACCAAACAAGTGGTCCCCCAATAGCAGTGGGCATTAGGTCAGTGGAACCACCCGTACACCCTAAAAAGTAGTCAAGTTCTAAAACGGCTAATAGAAAGAAATAATTGTTTTCAATTACATCTTACCCCACTATTTCCCTAATTCTGTGGCACTAATTCAAGGAATCATCCTCTAAGCACAATAGAGATTTGTGGGCCAACCGCATACATGAGGAGAAGGACCAAGTCTATAAAAGGACTCAGGAGGCAATGGCTACACTAAAGGATCAAGAATTTGCTACAAAAATGCTACAGAGATTTTGAGGGAACCAAGGCCTATTATTGTAACAATTTTGTTGGTTTCTCTAGGGGGGTTTGTCACTTCGGTGTTGTCTTCTCCCGTCCCCCCCCCCTTCATTCTTTCTGTAGACTAAAGTTGGGTCAATATTCTCTATATAGGGTATTAGGAAAGCCCAAAAGAGAGGCTACCTAACCATGTTGTTGCCATTTTTGTATCCTATGACATGAGGTGTATATTTTGTAATCGAGACCAAGGTATTCTTACCCTTGATGAATGAATGAAAGCTTCAGTATGTTATTGTTGTTTCCCTGCTAATTTATCATTGCATTTGCTTGTTGATGTAAATTAATGGACCTATGTCTTTGAAGTTTGAACATGCCCATTTAATTTGCTTTCTCGTGAAAATGGATGTTAAGAAAGTAGTGTTCAACCTCCTCTAAAGTTCTTTTTCATGCATCTATCTTGTTTATCTTCTTAGGATATAGTTATGATTAAGGTATCCCTCTAAAAGAAACTAGTTATTTTTGTGTTTCTTAATTTACTATGGAGTTCTTCTTGATCACTCACTAAGGAAAATATATCCCAATATCTTTCTTCTTTGAAGTTACTACAATGCACATTTTCTTTGAAATCTAACCTATCTGTTATTAGAAGATATAAAGTGATAGAGGGTACCCCACTCTAGCCCAAACATCGACTCAAAGGTCTAGAGTGGTGCAGGAATATTTGCTCCACATTATGCTCTGACATTTGTCCTTGTGCCAAGATCAGGGAATATTTCCTCCACATTATGCACATTTTCTTTGAAATCGTTCTCCCCTTCCCCCAACTAAAGCACACTTTTTAGGTTACTTGCTTACTTGTCTACCAAGATCAAGAATTTTTCTCCCCTTCCGCAACCAAAGCACCCTTTTTAGTTTACCTTGCCTCCCTACATACCAAGATCAAGAATTGTTCTCCTCTTTCCCTAACCGTAGCACCCTTTATAGGTTACCTTCCCTCCTTGTGTGCCAAGATTAAGATTTTTTCTCCCCTTCCCCTAGTAGGAGTGCCTCTTTAAGTTTCTTGGCTTCCCTAGCTCCAGTAGGAGTGCCTCTTTAAGTTCACTAGCCTCCATGCCCTCTACTAGAGCGCCCTCTTAAATTACATGGCACCCAATGCCTACTTTTTATCCCTTTTTCACGTTTTCCCTTGGGAACCATGGGGACACCCCCTCTTCCCTCTACATGTTTTTTATATCCATAGCTCTTTGCACATTATCTTCCCCATTAACAAAGAGTTCCTAGAGGCCATAATTACTCTAAAAAGTTCATGGATTGCTCTCCCATTGATTAAGGTATCCCTCTAAAAGAAGCTAGTTATTTTTGTGTTTCTTAATTTACTATGGAGTTCCTCTTGATCACTCACTAAGGCAAATATATCCCAATATCTTTCGTCTTTGAAGTTACTACAATGCACATTTTCTTTGAAATCTAACCTAACTGTTATTAGAAGATAATAAAGTGATAGAGGGTACCCCACTCTAGCCCAAACATCGACTCAAAGGTCTAGAGTGGTGCAGGAATATTTCCTCCACATTATGCTCTGACATTTGTCCTTATGCCAAGATCAGGGAATATTTCCTCCACATTATGCACATTTTCTTTGAAATCGTTCTCCCCTTCCCCCAACTAAAGCACACTTTTTTGGTTACTTGCTTACTTGTGTGCCAAGATCAAGAATTTTTCTCCCCTTCCGCAGTCGGAGCACCTTTTTTAGGTTACCTTGCCTCCCTACATGCCAAGATCAAGAATTGTTCTCCTCTTTCCCTAACCGCAGCACCCTTTATAGGTTACCTTCCCTCCTTGTGTGCCAAGATTAAGATTTTTTCTCCCATTCCCCTAGTAGGAGTGCCTCTTTAAGTTTCCTGGCTTCTCTACCTCCAGTAGGAGTGCCTCTTTATGTTTCTTGGCTTCCCTACCTACAGTAGGAGTGCCTCTTTAAGTTCCCTAGCCTCCATGCCCTCTACTAAAGCACCCTCTTAAATTACATGGCACCCAATGCCTACTTCTTATCCCCTTTTCACGTTTTCCTTTGCAAATGCCATGTAGGGCTGCCTCCATCGCTTGCACAATCTCTGCTCCCTTCAGTATAAGTGTTTAGACTTTTTCACTAGCTCGGACCAAAAGATTGATGTTGTACCTTCAAGCAATCAATTTCATCCCCTCCATGTACAAAGGTACTCCTACCTCTTCAACCATGCTCTTCCACAACAATGAAGAGATTAGTCGAGGTCAAGATTTCTTTAGACAAGCCTTGTGTGCCAAGATTAAGATTTTTTCTCCCCTTCCCCTAGTAGGAGTGCCTCTTTAAGTTTCTTGGCTTCCCTACCTCCAATAGGAGTGCCTCTTTAAGTTCCCTAGCCTCCATGCCCTCTACTAGAACGCCCTCTTAAATTACATGGCACCCAATGCCTACTTCTTATCCCTTTTTCACGTTTTCCCTTGGGAACCATGGGGACACCCCCTCTTCCCTCTACATGTTTTTTATATCCATACCTCTTTGCACATTATCTTCCCCATTAACAAAGAGTTCCTAGAGGCCATAATTACTCTAAAAAGTTCATGGATTGCACTCCCATTGATTCCCTTCATGTGCTTGATCTTTCCCCTATAGAAAACATTGTCTCCACTCCTCCTTCGCAAATCCCATGTAAGGTCGCCTCCACTGCTTGCACAATCTCTGCTCCCTCCGGTATAAGTCTTTAGACTTTTTAACTAGCTCAAACCAAAAGATTGATGTTGTACCTTCAAGCAATCATTTTCATCCCCTCCATGTACAAAGATACTCCTACCTCTTCAACCATGCTCTTCCACAACAATGAAGAGATTAGTCGAGGTCAAGATTTCTTTAGACAAGCCTTGTGAACATCTCCCCCTAGCTCGCCCATTGACCTTCTTTTTGGGTCTAACTACTCCACCAACATGCCCTTAAGCTCCATTTCCTTTAGCGATATCATCAATTTTTCTCTACCAGCACCTATCGCACTTAGGAGCATAGATGAAATAATCATGATTGGCAATTAATCGACAAGGGTACTAAAAAGATTAAATTAGCAATAACCAAAAAAAGTCAGGAAAATCAACCAATCTTAGCACACCTATAGTGTGCAAACGAAATAATCGAGATTATTTCAAAATAATTGTTTTGTTGATTGTATCGGAATTAATCAGGATTAATTCGATTAAATGGAGATTATTCCATCTATGCTTGGGAGGATCAATTCGACCATCCTTCCCGATCGAATACTATGAATTCTGCCACCACTCGAAATGTTGTCCAACAGTTTTGGATTACAAACACTTCCATAATTTTTATAACACATCAAGAATTTGACACGATTTCCCAGCTTCTCATTTGTAGATGCACGAACTTGAATCGAAGATTTTGATACCTTTGGTTTGTTCTCTTGCCCGTCATCAACGCCTTCTAGTATGTTTTCTCAGTTGGCATATAGGTCTAGGATTGCCCTCTACAATGTTGCATTTCAAACAGCTTGCCATCCTTGAATTGCCTCACCATTTCTAAGTCACCACCTCAAACTAGTCTATCTCTAGAACTCCCCCCTATAATGGGTTGCCCCAATTTAATGCACTTTGCATTTTGGCACCCATGTTGCCCATCCCTACTAAGATAGGGAGCCCTCATAATCTATAACTGCAAAATGAGCCTAATGTTTCGCTTTCATCAATTGTTGACCTCCACCCCTAGGTAACTGTGTGATTATCATTGGTTTGATGCTTTGCTTCTCACTCTACTTATGAACACATCGATTTGCTTCATTCATGTGTTGAAGCCCCATATGCATGCAAACCTCCATCAACCACCCTTTTCGAGGAGACACACCACAGGTGCCCCCCTTGTCGACACCCATATGTGATCATGTTCCCTACCCATTGATCGAAACTACTTGGTCAAATTTTGTAACATATTATTCATTTTTTATTTACAAAACAAAAACAAAAAAAACCATTAAACACCAAAATACAAAAATGTCAAAAAAATTCAAAAAGCCAAGGGGGAAAAGAAACTAAGTTCTATTATGATCACTAACTATTTATCATATAACACCTCTTCACAAGTTCAGGCAGTTGTCATGTCACTCTTGTTTGAAGCATCTATACTTTGTTACCTAGTCAAGTCCCACTCACACCATCCAGCTGACTCTATCATCATGGTCCTTAAGTGTCGCTCACCCATCAATTTGACCTAGTCAACATGGTCCCTAAGTCTCATTCACGACATCAATTTGACTTAGTCCCCATGTTCTCTAGTACATCCTCAACATTACTCCACCCCCGATCTCCACTTTGACTTTGGTCAAGTTATCCTGTTAGGGTTTATGGTTGCATCCTAGGTCATTCATCATCTATGCTCCATTTAAGGAAGTCTCGTGTCCCATCCTATATCAAGCTCGTCCCATTGTGTCTAGTTTGAGCCCTTATCATCTATCAGTGCTCTCCATACTTCATGTTGGTTTATGGGACTCACCATTGCATGTTCTTTAATGAATCTACCCCCATCAACCATGACACATTTGCTCTAGTGGTTTTATTTAGAGGCATGATACCTTAGTTACCGTTTTCATCATTGGAGATATACCTCACATTCACTAGTGGATTCCCATCATCAATCCCCGACTACAAGCCATCCTTAACCTGATTGTAGATTCGGGGCATCGGAGGGGCCCAACCACAAAGTCAACCGTTGACTTTATGGTTGGGAACTTCAATGACCTGAATCTACAATCTAGTTAAGCTCAGGTCCGACTAAATAGTTCCTACCAATGTTCGACATCAAAACATCCATACAAACCATGCAATTCCATACTAGTACCTTGGTACCTATTGTCATCATCGGTGGGTTACCTTGCATCTAGCAATGATTTCCATCATTGATTACTAACTAGCTAGTTTCTCCCATGCTCAACTACAACTCATTATCGCATTATGGAGACTTGTCTGTCTACAATCAGGTTAAGCTTAGGTCTGACTAAATAATTCCTACCAAAGTTTGACATCAAAACATCCATGCAAACCATGCAAGTCCATACTAGTCAAGTGCATGACTATTGAAGGGTCTTGACCAAGAACCTTGCATGACTATCGAACCCTTGGAAGGGTCTTGCTCAAGTGGCACCCATACCAGTCAAACCAACTCGTTCAGTTGGAAGGTCCACGGCCATACTTGGAGTTCATACATTCTAATTGAAGTGGTTAACTTTCAAGCTCATATTTGGCTTCAAGAAAAACCATAAACAAAGGCCTCCATCCTCCATTTCAATGAGCTCAATTGTGTTAATGTTATGCTAGAAAACTTCTCCAAGGCTTGTGAAGCCTCTCTGCTCCAAAACTTTCTTTTAGCTTCCTTGGTGTTGTAATGCCCAAATGTCCCCACCATATGAACATTTCATAGGGGGAAATATTGTTGAAGTCACTCTAAAATCAGTGGGAGAAGTTTTATTTGAGGAATCAAGAACCTCCCAAAGAGAGCATTGGAGGCCACCTCCAATGCTCCTTAAGGTCGAATTCCAATTTTGTATATCACTTTCCATAGGTGAATACAAAGTTTCCTTTCTTTCTCCCCAATAACTTGTTTACATGAATACATTTTCACTTGGTTTTTAAACTAAGAATTTGTGACACTAATCTTTGGTAGGAAATAGTGGATTGTTTGGTATATTGTGTTGTTTGCAAAACCATTCAGAGGTGGAAACTCTACTTAGTTCCACCTCATGTTGCTTAGTGTTCAAACCATCCATCCTACAAGGGACTCACCAAGGTTTGTCTCACCTTTCCTCGTCGAAGTTTCATTCGTTTAGTTCATATACTTGCTTGGGGGTAGAATAGGATAAGTTAGGTTGTTGGTTAGTTTATTTTACATCTGCATCAACTTTCCACCTACTGAAAATAGCTCATTTGGTCACCTAGTGCACAAACAACCCAACACCAAATTGCTACAAGCATTATTTGAGTTGACTAATCGCTTGTTCCCATTCTTCAACCTATAATTCTCCATTTTGTGCCATCCAATGGACTTCACACTCCATTTATAGAGCTACTTCCAAATCCTTTTGATAAGGTATGTTGTCTTTGGGCTAGAAATACATGATCCAATCTCAAGATAAATCAATCTCCTTTCTAGTCTTCCATGATACAATACTTAAATTTGTTGAAAATAAGTTTCATCTTTGCATCATAGTCTAGGATGGACTCATTTTGTGTTTGCTTCACATTTTTCAAGTTCTAGAAGGTTGAGGGTTTTGTGTCAAATATGCATATACTTCATTGAAGGGTGAAACCACATCGCTCCAATTTCACAACATCCCCTAATACTCACACTTCCAATACCATGGCAATACTTCCCATAGGGATTTTGAACTCAACCCACATCATAGTGCATCAACAAAGCCTCTTGCTTCCAAAGATAAGTTCAAAGTAAACATATGGTCATTGCCATTTGTTGGTCAATCAAATGTTGGTACTCGGGTAAGATCTACCACCAAAGTTCAATGGGGTCAAAAGGTCAAATTCTTTGTTGCTCAGTATGCGCTTCTCAACATATCCCTAGGATAATTGGTTTCTATGTTGATAGTGAAAATGTGTCGATTCTCGTCTTCTACTCGTAGCTACAAACTCATCATTGAACAATTCCAAGTTGTTTCATGAGACCAAGAAAGTCTCGTTGTCTTTGATTGTGTTGCAGTCATACTAGCTAAGAGCAGTGTAATGGTTATATTCACAACATACAATGGGTTATTGTTTGCATTCTCTTCTCAACTCTTGTTTATTCTCTGTTATTGGCGATTCTCTTGGCTCAAAGTGATCTTTTGCATATATGCAGTGTTCATCTTCAAAATCCTTTGTTGTAGGCTCATACATACAAGAGCACATCTTCAACTATGTGAAACAAATTTCTCCACAATTCAGATTGCATTCTTTGTCATTGTTCTCTTTGTTGCTTGTTTATTTGCCACTCAACCTCCAAGCAACATCTTTGATCTTCCATGTGTTTAGAGACTAGAATAATGGAATGACATTGTGATAATAAAGGGGTTCGTTGAGTGCATAGTGAAAGGACAACGAAATGTGAAAAAAACGCCACTAGGGTATGGATAGAGAAACCTATACACCTGCAACCATACTCACTGCAAAATCTTCAACTGACAAATTCCACTCTTGGCGTCAATAATTGCTTCTAACAAGTTTTTTTCTTCCACATCTAGAACCATTATGCATGATATAAGGATTTTTGTGGGATCTTCAAAACTTACATACAGGGAAAAGTTGCAACTTTTTCTCAAACATTAGTGAGAAGAGGTGTTGGGTATATTAGGTGCCAACAAGAGTTAAAATACATCTAAACAGGTTTAAATGATTACTTAGAAGAAATCACACACAAAGCTAAGCTAAAACAATATAGATTCCATAGGATAAATGCACAAAATTAAGATAGAATTAAGATAGAACATGAACTACTCTAGATCAAGTCATTGATGAGAATGATGGCAATAGCAAAGTTGTCACCAACGACACAAAGGGGTGGTAGCTAGCAACGATGGTAGTACCACAATGGTATCATAGCAAGATAATGAGGAAGCGCAGGCAATTAGTTCCAAAATATTGCTTCATGACTCTAGCATTCTCCAAATATGTATCGATTTGCCATTATAAATACATAATGGCATGTTCAAAGGAAATCATGGCCCAAGAAAGCCCTAGACCATCATGGTTTATAGATGGCTCAATATTCATCATGGTTTGAACGAGCCTCTTGTGGTTAAATGCAACCCTTCTTTCTGCATTTAGGATCATCATTGGGATTGGATAAATGGATTTTCTTTGTTTGCTCTCATTTCTATTTTGTGGGCTATAGTTCTACCCCTTCAATTTGTTGTTTCTCCGTTGTCGGATTCTTGTTCTCTGTGTTGGGTGTTTGTCATTGTTTGGCTCAACCTAGTAGTGGGTTTGAGCTTTTGCTCTACGGAAATTTGGGATCATTCTCCCACGTCCATGCACAGGAAAATCCCAATCCTAATCTGAGAAAGCTCAAAGCTTCAAGAGGAGGAGAAAAAGGAAGACCCTACAGCCATTTTCCATGACAAGAGACATGAGGGTTGCAATGATGTGGGTTGCCCCAGAAAAATAAGGGTTCCTTTGGTCTTAAACAACGACGAAAACAATGATGAAGACATCGAGGAGGTGGCCTTTGGGAGAGGTATTCCTCCTTATTCCAAAGTGCACAACAAGCACCTACATTCATCCTTCAAAAGCAATCATTCATAGGAAGCCCACAATGAGGTGGTTAAGTTAGATGAGGAGGCATGGCTGGAGGACAAAGGAAAGATATCAAAAGGCACCCCCCTGTCTAATGTTCCACTAGATAATCCTAAAAACACTAGAGGCAAGCGCACCCTATACAAGAGCACTTTGGAGATGATCTGGCACAGTAGATCTTTCATGACCTCTAATCTTGATGCACATAAGAAATTTAGAGATCTGGTGATAGATCTTTTGTCATACCTAGAGTTGACCCTAAACACCTCTTTCCAGAGGGCTCTCACAGGTGAAAGCACTCCTTGCTCAGTGGTTGCATGACACTAGTGGAAATGAAAAAGATGACAAAGGCAAGGTTGGAGAACAAGTAATTTAACAGTAAGGTAGTCCATATATACCCCTTATATCTACTAGATAGTGTTAGTGTTTGTTATGACAGGCTAGGTTACTATGATATGCATACTAACAATAGTATAGTCTCTAGTGATTCCTTGTTATCGATTCCAATGTCGCTCTACAGTTTTGTATTGTTCATCATTTTGCTTCAATCTTACATCCATGTAGCCATACGGTTTGATGATATTCTAATCATTCTCACGCTCTACCCTCTCGAGCTTTTTGTAAATTGTTGTATTTTACCCTTTTAATATAAAACTACTTCTTACTGATCAAAAAAATAGAACATGAACTCTCTCATTATTAGGAAAAATAGCAAGACAATGGCAGAGATAATGGTCAATACAAAGTTGTAGCAAAAGCCTTTAAATAGGTTCAACCCTTAGTTTTAAACCCGGGCTGAGTCGATATCTGACCGCCCAACCAGCTGAGCAGATGGTTGGTTGAGTCGAACCGTCCTTCAATTCGGCTTGGTGACCGGTTTGGTAACAAACCGACCAAGTTGAAGCCRGTTCAATACCAAGCCGGTCGAACAAGTCGATATGTGCCTGCTCAACTGGTTTGATTCCGGACCCACCAGTGCACTAAAAACTTGAAAAATCTATTTTTTTTTAAATTAAAACCTAATATCTAACCCTACACACACTAACTATAAATACACCCCCCCCCCTTAATGCCCCTTAGCTATCCTATTCTAAGGCTGCCATACAATCTCTAAATTTGACTTAATGTCTCTTGGTTATCCTATTCTAAGGCTGCCATACAGTCTCTAAATTACCCCTAATCTATGCTTAGCCCATCTAATACCAAATTATACAGCCTCTAAACTACCCCTAATCTATGCGTAACCCATCTAACACCAAATTGGGAACTCAAAACTTGATTTCTTTACTGTTGGACGAAACATTGACATTGTTCTTTCAGTTGGAACTCTCAGTACCAACATGCTTTACTCAAAGTTGGAACTGCTGGTACAGGTGTAGGCGCAAGCATACAGTCAATTCACTACCCTCTTCATTCCCATCATTTGTATGAGGTCACTATCCATGCTAGGAACGGTACTATAATTAGTTGGGCCTCTTGACAGAAGTTGGCATATTATTGGGATTGCATTAAACAATTGGACCCATCTTTTGTACCAAAACTTTAAAGGGATGTTTTTATTTCACATTTTAGTCAATAAGAATGCAATGGTTAGTTTACTAGGAGATATATATTCTAACAAATGCTAAAGCATGTATTATGCAAATTGACAACTCTGCACTTATCAAAACAAAGTCAGTGGCCAAGTTTGAAAAAAAATTCAAACTTGGAGTAGTCTTGATCTTCCACTTGCCTAGAAAGTGACGATTGTAGATTGAGTTCTAGCAGCAGGGCACATTATTATTCCTCTTGTTTGTTCCCCTCTCAAGTGGCCTATAAAATTATTCCTTTTGTTTGTTCCCCTCTCAAGTGGCCTATAAAATTATTCCTCTTGTTTGTTCCCCTCTCATGTTGATCAATGATATGTAGTAGAATAGTAAAATAGTAGATTGTAGTTGTTGCATGTTTTATGGACTGTAGAGGCCATTTAGAGCCTCATTGATTATGTATTTTGTTGTTGAAGCCTAATATGTATTGCACTCGGTGCCATTTTGATATATACACCCTTATATGGTAAATAGATGAGCAAACTTTGCATATTTTGTCTCCAATGGTTTGGAATCATGGTTTGAAAGCTTTAAAATAATTTTTTTCTTTAAAATTTAATTATTTAATGTATTTTTTATTGAACCGAGTTGTTGAAATCTAACCGGTCCGAGTCGATCTGAGTTTGAGTCAATGTCCAAGTTGAGAGGTGACCGAGTCGATGTTCAGTTTCGGTTTTAAAAACTATGGTTCAACCATGAGGTAGCCTACTGGCTATTTTCATTTCAAATTTCAAATTTTACTCTTGTCATTAAGACATCCCAGCGAACTCAAACATCACCTAATAAAGTCAAAACAACTACCTTTGACTTGGTCAAATATTTCAAAATATCTCTCTTTTCATGCCAATATCCTCCTTTGCTAGTCAACTCCACTCCAAAGGAAATCACCTCCTCACCATGTCTAATGTAGAGAACAAGTCTACACCAAGATCACCAATTGAAAATCACTAGAATTTGCCAACACATTGACTATTGCAACATAACTTAACAATAAGGAATTGTGAATATTGTTGACACGTTGCAATCCACACAAAACATCACAAGATCGACTTTCTTAACCCCTTGTCTTGTTAAGAATTTATCTTTGGAATATCACATATATAACTCACATCATGTCCATAAAAGTAATAAAAATCAAAACAAACAATTAGAGCATAATCTCTCTACACCTTAATAATCGTTGTGTTTAGCAACCACATTTGATGTCTCTTGATCACCTCAAAGCTATGTGCACACAATCTTGGCTAAGGTCACTAAACATTTTTTCTTTCTATTTGGTTCACTTCCTCAATTTAAAGAACCATCAATTAGTCAAACAAACATTTGCATACATCTCTAAATCTTTGCACACTCTATCTTAGCCCAATTGTTGTCACCAACCAAGCTATGGTCTTCCCTTGTCAAACTCCAAACCTAACAATGGCACCAAAATATTGGACGTGGGTTTCACACAAGGTCGCAAATATGGAGAAATCATGTTGAAGTATAATACAAAGAAAGAATGCTTATGCATATAACTTGAATAATCACAACAACATTCATGAGACAAAAGAGAATGTAATTACACTCCTATTCAACTCACGATCTATTTTTGTTATATACAAATAATCAACAAAGATAGAGGTGCAATGCACAAATACAATGATATTACCTCTACTCTTATTGATAACTCAATCCAAATTGAGGGACCTCTTTATACATAAAGAGGTCCACATATATGATAGTTTCAGAAACAATTGTTTGCCCAATTAATTAGGACTTCCTAATGGTGTCTTCATAGTGATGGAATTCTTGACTTGATTCACAACCCTCTCTTAAAGTTAAGAAAGAATCATCCATAAGTCAATAAAATACAAGAAAGAAGGATGATGGTCAATGCAACCACCTTGACACAATAAGTATCCTAGTGTCAATCTAGCATTTCCAGTTTTTGATCGACCAATATAGACTACCAAACAAAAACATCATGTTGACAAATTTGGGGCTAGAACGATAAAAAAGGATCATGGTCAATGCAACCACCTTGACACAATAAGTATCCTAGTATCAATCTACCATTTTTAATTTTGATCGACCAATATATTGTAGATGCTTATCACAAACTAGTCTCTTGCACCAACATTCACAACACAATATGAACAAGACAATATGCAAAAGTTAGCATGAGATGCACTTAACGAAGACTAGAGCTAAGTAACGATTACCTAGTACACTAGAAAACCTCAAGTATTCACCATGATCATGCATATCACCAATCCCTAGGAAAAAGCAACTCAACCCAGAGGCACCATTTGAGACTCATCCCCTAAACTCATTGGGATTAAGGCTAACTAATTCGTGACTTCATCAATGAAGGTATACCATGGCAATAGCTCAATATAAAAAATTCATATATACCAAAGACAAGGTGCCTTCCTCCTTGACTCTAGGTAAGGTAAAATTATATAACCTTCCTCCTTAACTCAAGGTAAGATAAAATAAATACAATACCTTCCTCACTAACTTGAGGTAAGGTAAATAACCAAAATTTTAATACACATCTCTAAAATCAAAACGCCTTCCACCTTGACTTGAAACAAGGAAAAACATAGATTTGTAGTATATTTATTGATCGTTAATTCTAAGGTCAACTACTAGGGCTTACGCAAGGAGGGATACATACAATCATAGATACACACATATCAATTCTCAGCCATTGTCATCATTTGACCTCATTCAATGCATCATAAGTAATAAAACCATAATTTTACATCAAAAATTCCTCAAAAAGTGAGGTCAAATCAAATAAGTACCTTCTACAAAATTGAAATTGGCAATGCAAGCAAATTTATTCTTAGCACATACAATTTAGTCAATCATACAACTCAAATTCATGGACATCTAAGTCTTTATCACAACAAATGGGGATGATTGACTAAATAGTTAGGATGGTCTATTACTGTTTCTCCTATTCATCCTTAAATTTTCTTGTGTTAAGAGATGAGAATGTTGTGTGTGAAATGTGTGTAAAACGGCAAACTTTATTGGTAAATATTAGTTCATAAATCATTACTATAAGGTTGATCCTTTTGCATGAATACAATGGTTAAGAATGTGTGCTTCCTTCTAAGCGGTCACAAGAAATCCAGAGGGGGGTAGGGTATGTATACCTTCGTAGACTTTACCAGTCAAATCGTTGGGCGGAGGGGGTCTCATACACCAATTTGGTGTCTGGCTTGGTCGTGACCTTAAAAATAAATTATTATTATTATTATTATTAATACCCCACATGTCTCTTTTGTAGGCCAATTTGTTTTCTATGCCACAAGACAACTTGTATGTACTTATTGGTCTTTTATTTGGTGTGGTTTCTTTATATCACAATCTTCCTTCTTTCTTCTAGAACAAAGTCATGGAACTTGACAAAAAACGTGTTTTCACGGAATGGTCAAACTCGAGTTGAGACTCAGCAAAAACTCATGAGTCAACCCGGCAATGACTTGACACTATGAAAAATACAAAAAAATATAGATTTTAAAAAATATGTATATTTTTTAGATTTTAGTTATACATGAGAGATTATGTTGAATATAATACAAAAATAACCCAAGTATATCATACAATCATGGTTACATTGAATATAATGCCAAAATGATATGCAAACATAACCAAGTATATCATAAAATCATGGTCAACCATCATATTACAATCCATCAAGATTCAAAACTGCCATGGACCATGGCATGGAATTATAGTTCATGAACCAAAATGGACAAAGGTTCTCAACCAGTAAATTCACCAATATCAAGATTCAAAATTCAAAGAGTCAAATCTAAAATCATGCAACTTGGTAATTTTATGTTGACTTATCAATTCCTCTTGAGACTCATTGGGTCCTACTAAAACTCGACAATTCTTGCTAAATCTTGGCAGATTTAGGGGTTTTGGACAAATCAACCTAGCTCCGGCTCAAACACATCAAGTCTGGGTCAAGTCGACCAGCGTAGGGTGGAGAGGCTTGTAGATTAGGTGACTCAACAGTCGACCTATAGAGCCCTGGCCCCTATGACTATGTTCTAGAAACAAACTTTTACCAAGTAAATGCAATATTGCACAAACCATTTATCTATGGTTTCTTTTCTATGTGGATGTGAAAAACCCCTACTTCTTGGAGCACCTACCAAAGATGGATAGAGTGGTCAAGAGGACCATGATCAAGACCCACCAAACAAATGGGTAGAAAGTGACTAAGAACTGACTCAACTAAGTGCTTGTGCCCTCCTCATTCATTGCACATGCTTGTACTTGGATACTTGGATTTTATAATCAGTTGGCCTTCATTTTCTCATTTATGATAATTATATCAATCCCTATACTTTGCAATAACATCAATCTTTGGTTAAATGGTTAAGTAGCACCCACCATTTACTAAGCCGAAATTGTTTGGCAACTATGACAACAATTGACCTGCCTTTGGTAGTCCTTTTTATGTTAACAAATAGCCCTGTAATTATTGCAGATTTTTTGCCATTAATGAAATATATTTTGAATATTTTTAGATAGCATTGGTCTTAAAGCACTAGCATGTCACCTTCGTGGGAACTACACCTTTCAATTCGCTATAGAAAGCAAGCAAAACATAAGAAAATGTTATCACAAACTAGGGCCTAGTAAGATATTTAAGAACTATACAACTACTAATGTATTGCACCTCCAAAAGGTATACGTATAAATTCAATAGAAAAATAACTGCAAGATTAACCAGGACAAAAATCAGCGCACAAAGTGTAAGTTTGCTTTCCTTTAATGGAAATTAGCACTCCTACAGTGGCATATCGAAGCATTGCAGGATGGCAAAACTGCCGGAGACAGGAAGTGGTAAACCTAATTAATAATGGGATATATAACTTGAACACTAATAAATTCACCTCTACAGCATGTACCTAAAGGCTGCTCCTCAGAACCATTAATGAAACAAAATCATGGGCAGAACATGTATACCAAAGTCTACCATTTCATAATTTCTTAAGCTTCATCAATAGTTGCAACTGGATACCACAGTAGGCTTAGGGTTCTGAAATTGGATAATTCAGGTGAAGCTATTGCTTTCTTTCACCTTAGGAATGTCTTAAACAAAACTGAATTATCACTCCTACAGAGTATAAAAGCATTGCAGGATAGCAAAACTGCCAGAGCCAGGAAGTGGCAAATCTAACAGGTTAGATAACTTAAACACTAATAAATTTCACCCGCACAGCACGTACCTATAGTCTGCTCCTCAGAACCATTAATGAAACAAATTCATGGGCAATTTTAAATTCATGGACACCAAAGTCCAGCATTTCATAATTTCTCAAGCTTCGTCAATGGATGCATTGGGATACCACACTAGGTAAGCTATTGCTTTCATTCACCTTAGGGTTGTCTTAAACAAAACTGGATCACAAAAAAAACTTGTATCATGTTATTACCCATTCATAACTGGGCAATGGTTTCCAAGGTTAAAGTCAAAATATACTTACAGCTTTCTAATCAGTATTAGCCTATCAATTTATGAGGAAATTGAACGCTCTAGTTGTGCTATAAGAAAAGCAAGCAACATAGTTGCAAATTCCAGCACAAACTATAGCCTTATTAATAGCAGTTTTAGAACATATAGACCAATACCAATGCTAGTAAATTGAACCTCCATAGCATAAAGCTACAACTCCTACAGAAATAGCTGCAACATAAACAAGGGTGGAAACCAAAACTACGAAACTGCTTATCCTTCAATAACCAGTAGTGTTTCCAGTTGCATGCAGCACTGCAGGAAATTAAGAATGCCACTAGTGAGGGAGTTTCAAGTCCAATCATGCATATAGGAATACTGACAAATTTCTACTCCAGAGAATACAGGTGTAAGTTTGTAACTCAAACACTAATGAGTTAAATGCTGTAACTCAAACACAAAGTATTTGCAAGAATAATTAGGGGGGAAACCAATACAAACAAGGATAAAAATATTTTCCTCTGATGAGCAATTGTGTTCTGGCAATAGCGCACATCATTTAACTGTAGGAAAAATAGCATAGCCAAGAGGTTTGAAGCCTGATTTCATGTAGAATTGGCTACAAAAGACTAACGATATCAATCGGGTTCAAAGCCAAACCCAACTGATAGACTATGGACTAAGAGCATTGGCACCATGGGCATTGTTCTAGAAAATATGGGCAACGGCACTGCAATATGATAAAAAGAGAGATGGTTACATGAATTATTGAGCTATTTGGTTATACTTCTTTGTCCACGGGCCACAACTATGAGAAGTCATTATCAATTTGTAGAATCAATCACATAGTTTTAAAAATGTGCAAATCCAATATGAGTTTGCAGAACTGGACACGGAACTCTACTGCATGTACAACAAGTAAAACTCTTCAGATTCATCCCTTGTTCTGATGTCAATCTAACAAATCTATAAGTTCATTGTAGGACATTAAGATGCAAACACATTATGAACAGAGAAAATTTCATCCATAATTCTCAATGGAGGATGTTGCATATATACACAACATAACCCTGATAGCAATGAACTGTGTTACAGCTCAATCAAATGACATGGCATCATAAAACACACAACATAAGCCCTAATGCCATAACCACATATCTTTCACTATCATTCAGTATGAAAGCATCAGTCACTTTACCACTGCTCAAAGGGAAATCTTTAACAAGCAGATAGGGGCTCACAGTTACAGTTCCCTAATTCTACAGCTTGGATTTTTGCGACACTCCCACTCTGATATTTACAAAAGACTATCATCAAAAAGTGTAAAAACTCCAAAATCCCTCCAAAACAGTACTACCAGTATTGCAGAACTCAGACTTGGCAAAAATATTGGCAAGGGTCTGACATCGCTGACTTAGGGAATACTCAACCAAAAATGGAATTACTCGGCACAAAATTGCCAAGCAATAAAGGAATTAGGAAATCTGTATTTTAGGTGACTTTTCTTCTGTGGCAGCCGCTTATTTCAAACTATTTTCTGAATTGCAGTATTTTGCAGTTCAGCAATTTTGGGGGCTACAAATCATTTCCAGAAGAACTCGTCGATTAATCAGTGACTCCTAAATCCATTGATTAATAGGAAATCTCCACAACACAGTAGTACAAACAAACATAGACCCATAAAGCTAATAATCTTAAATAGCAGGTAGATAGTTGGGTATGGTTTGATAGGCAAAACAGCATCTAGGATCTGAGGATGTATTAAAATATCTTTTAAACTTTCTAGATCACAAAACACTAGAATTAAACAGACATATACATATAATGTTAAAACAATGCAAAAAGAGAGACCGAGATCCTAAAATGTTCCGTTCGAATGGGACTTACAGTGAAAGAGATGCTTGGAAAGAGTATCATAGGGCATAAATTCTGCGACCAATAGCCTTTCATCTGCTTCAGAACAAAAACCGATCAAGTTCACTAATCGTTTATGCCGAACTCTTCCCACACCCGCCGCTTCAGCCTGGACAATTAACACACTGGTTTAGTTCACCTATTTCATTACAGACGCTACCGAACTCGTAAAACATCTAAACGAAAATATTTAAATAGCCTAAAGAGTGTACAGAAAAACGGATCTGATCTTTAAATAAACAAAAATGGATGCTTCCGCACTTTCAAGGCCAGAGATCAACAGGACTCGTACTGGGAACCCGCAGGTCATCTTGAAGGCCGGAAAATACTTGGAAAAAAAAACAAAAGTAAAGGTGAACGAATTACCGCAAACTGCCTTGCATCGGGCCAGGATTGTTTCGGAAAGCGTTTAACTGCGATCCAGCGGTTATTTTCCAGTTTTCCTTTGAAGACGACATTCGGAGCCTTTTCGCCGCCCTCGGACACTATGTACTCACTGCTGAACCCTCTGGTTGCAGCTTTGAGATCGGCAAGAGCATATTCCTTGAATGAAGGCACTCTCTCTGTCTCAAACTGATCGTCATTCTCTGGATCAAAAGGTCAAAGCAAACACTTTATTTTGACGGCCTTTGCTCAAAGGAACCCCGTGACATTCTACGACTTCAGAAATGAACAATATTGCATCCTAAATAGCCCTAAATAAGTAACAAAACAACATCACGGCTGCTTAAACATCGCTAAAATCCGACAAAACAACACGACAGCTTATTCGAGAGTGCAGAAGTCGTAAAAAAGCGGATATCAGATCTATTAAAACGGCGTAACCCATTTAAAATCATAGCTGCTTAAATATCGAGAAATATGCAACTGAATGACATTAAAACTACTTAAAGATCATTAAAGATGCAACTAAATAAGATTATATGTAGCTCAGGACAGCGAGAACGGCCAAAAATATGAACATCACAGTTCTTTGAACAGCAAAAACAAGACAAACAAATGCGATTATAGCAGCTCTTTGAATAAAAGCATACCTTGATTAGGCTTTTCGTTTTCGACCGATTCTTCGTCCGGAGTCGGCATATTGCTGGTCTTGGACTGCAGGCACCCCATTTTGAGAACTTTAAAGTGATAAATTAACGATATTTTCAGGCGGCTTGGAAATGGCTACGATTTCTGCATTTTTAACTAAGGACAGCCGCTGTTATCTATCCGACGCAAATAAAATCCTTCTGCCATCGCCTGCTTCTGTTACAGAAATCCATATTCGCTGTTCTTCTTATTCTGCATCGTCTCTGAAATTTCCGCGGATATTCAGCGAGCTTGACCTGAAGGGGAGAAGACTTCGAGTCCCTTCAACCGAAAAGAGCAGGAAGCTAGATCCTTGGACTTCTTGCTTCGGTCTCGGGTTCGATTCCGAGGCTGAGGCTCGGGTGATACTCACATATAAGGACTCTGAGTGTGCTGCCTGTCAGTGGGAGGTCACATGAGCAGATCAGAGGAGGAAGCCCATCCGCTAGCGGGCACTGTCGCCCATTGTGGGACGGTCATTTCAAGTTTTTGGTAAATGGGCATTGGGGAGCACCTGGTGATTTGGCAACACTCCGAAAAAGATGCCTCTCACTCTCTCGTGGCCCCCCTTCCCTTTATATCAGGGGGGTTTGGGGATCAAAAACTCTGAGGTGTAGATATGTGGATGCTTCATTAATTTAAGGTCTTGCTTGTGAAAGCAAAGATTTACATTTCCTTACATTACTTCGTTTTTTATGTTTTTTTAATTTTATAGGTTTAGAAAGTTTATTATTGCGTTGTTGATTTTAAGAGCGTATTTGATAATGTTTACGGATAAATTTTGTTTTAAAGATTAAACTTAAATGATTATGTATAAAGTGGAAGTTGGTTAAATTTTTATTTATTAACATTATTGTTATTTAATATTATTTTATATTTTTTAATTTATATATAAATAGCTTATAAAGTTGTTTATTAACCATTTGGAATTTTTAATTTATATAAATAGCTTATAAAGTTGTTTATTAACCATTTGAGTTGCTTCCTTTTAAGCCATTATCATCCCTGTCTTTTATGGCCATATCACAAAACTCTTCACAAAATAATATTGTTTTTACAAGTCTTGACGAAGGCTTGTATACTTAATTTTTATGAATTAAAAAGTTAATTTTCAAACTAAAATTATTATCATGTTTTTTTAATTGGGGTTATGGTTATAGGATTGATGTTCAATATTGTCCTATTCCTCAAAGTTAAATCAACAAAGTTATATTGTTTTAACCTTTATGGAGACACAATGCGGTTATCTTCAATTTCTAGATCTTTGATCTAAGATCAATCTCTTCCATAAGGTTATATCATAATTTTACTATATGGATGTGAAACTCAGTGTGCACTAGAGTTCAACAAACATAATGGTCTCATTTTGTGAGGGAGACTTTATTTTATTCTCTTTGGACTCACTAGATCTAAGCGATTACTACTTCATGTTATTATTTTTGCAAAGGTTGGGGTTTACCCTTATATTACCTCGATGTTGATTCACATTCTCACATCCATGCACCAATGCCATTGCATATATGATTATGGTAATATAAACAAAGGTAACATTCTCTCTTGCGCTACAATGTTTTATACATCTAACCATGTAAAGTAATCAAGATCCCTAAAACACAAAGGTTGTAACTCTTTTGCATTCTCTATGCTTTGATATTGACAACCTTTCACAATCAAGTTTTTCTATTTTTGACTTTGAAATATCTAAAAGAGATACATGCATAAAATAGTTGTGGAGGAGGTTCACACAACATACCTTAAACATACTTAATCATGTTCTTTTAGACTTTGTCATTGTTATTGTACTTACTTTATTCTTATTAAGGATTATTGTCACTTTGAGTTATTTTAGGAATCAACTTTTTCATAACTTTTGCTTTTATTTTTGTAAGTATAAAAAATGTATGGTCACTAGTAAACTTTTTTATAGTTTTTGTATTTTTAGTTGTAATAATCTTGAACAATGTAAAATTTGTTTTCACTCATAAAAAAATCAAGATTAATCATCACATATTTCATAATCATTGTATATACAAACTATATAATAAAAAGATAAAATTCATAACCTACTTTATTAAAAATCTTTAAAATTTCAATTTTTAATTTATAAGAAAAATTAAAAATAAAATTCAATTTTTATTAAAATTTTATTCACTTTACAATAAAATTATTATATATTTCTAAATTCAATATCACTTTGAACCTTTTATCTCACCATTGCCTCCTTTTATCTCACCATTGCCTCATTATTAATAGCAAGAAAAAACACATGAATCTTAACCAAAAGAGCACTCAACATCTACATAGTGAATCTCATAATGATTTGTGAATAAATCCTTTGTAATCACTAAAAAGACATGTGGTGGAAGCTTATGCAACTAAGGCATGTGTGTCCATAATCATGTAAAGAAGATTCTTGATTTGTGTACAAAAGCTTAGTGGATACCAAGATTATGTTAAAGCCCAACACATCATTGTAGTGAATGTTCTTTATACTATAAATTATCATTATAAATTAAAATCTTACATGGAAGTACCCAAAATACAAGTTGTACCTTGATTGAAGATGTGGTGTGGTGGCATTACTTGTGTTTTTATTATTTTGAACACTCATAATAATAGTTTGGCTTTTAGTATCAACATTCATGTAGTCGTGTTTCACTTGCCAACTAAAGGGATTCAATTTTGTCATGTTCCATAATCAAAACCTTCGAGGGGAAACGATGTTTGAAACAATTAATGTACATCTTTTTAATAACATATCTATTTGCGAAGGAGATGACATGCACATGAGGGGTACGAGATAGAAATGTACATCTCTATCGACCACATCTACATCTAGTGAAGGGCATGCGCATGAGGAGTACTACGATTAAGCTTTACACTATTTTGTTGCAATTTATGTGCAGAATAGTCCATTACAACTATAATGAATGAATATGTGTAAGAATTGACATATTAATGAAAAGAATTGACATATTTGATTTGTGTAATATTACACTATTTTGTGCCAATTTATACATAGAATAGTCCATTACAACTTTACAACTGTAATGAATGTAATGAATGAATATGTGTAAGAATTGATATATTAATGAAAAGAATTGACATATTTGATTTATGTAATATGATTTTTATTTATAAATGAGTATATGCAATATAAATGTATAGTTGTTTATAAATGAATGTGTGTATGTTCATTGGATGTAGTTTGATTGGTTAAGAAAAAATTGTTATTTTTTTCATTTAGGTTTAATTTTTGTAAGTGACATGTTGAAATCTAAATGAGTATATTGTTGTAATGGTTTTGAGTCATGTTGTTGATCGACCTTGTGACCCGAAGATTTTAGGATTTACCTTATATACCATCCTCGGAATGAGGAAAAGTACTTGGAGATTTTCCTCGAACAGTGTAACCTAGAAAATAAATAAATATATACATTGTAAATGTATAGATAAAATAATTATAAACATAAAGTATGAAATATGATCATTTATAAAAATTAAATATGCAAGTTTATAATGGCAAATTTTGAATATATGAATCAATGTATATAAAATACACTAAAATATAAGTGGATGACACTTTTTTTGAAAGTTAATAAAAGAGTTTTCACATCATGGTGTTCTTTGGAATATTTGTAAGAATAGTGTGTTAAAAGTTTTGCTCTACAATTTTACTTCATACAATAATCTCTTATTAAAAGTAACAAGAGAGAAGAGAGAGTTATTGATGCTAACGATAGTGTCTAATCGACATTTTTATAAACTACACAAAGTGGTAAGCTCGATATAATGTGGAAAATTCTATGAAGCAAAATGACACGGGTGATTTATCATCTCTTAGAAAAACAACTTTCTAATCAATCTTACTAAGGAAGATACATTGTTGAGTATTCCAAACAAGCTTCGAACTTTCTAATGCCAAAATAGAAAATGAACAATCTCGAGTTAGTCAAAAATTACACACTATGCATATGTTAATCCCAATTGAGATAGTCTCTCCATAAAGGGCACCCCATGTAAAACCATAAGCCAAGAACAAACTCACTCAATTGAATGAACTCATTTATCCTTTGCATATAAAAGATTCCAAAATTTTTGGACTCAATTAACTCATTTATCCTTTGCATATAAAAGATTCCAAAATTTTTGGACTCAATTAACTCATCTATCCTTTGCATAAAATGATTTCATCATTAATTCATTGTCCCTTGGAAAGGGGAAATTGAAGTACTATAAATGATGATGTTTGTAAATTTAAATAAGTTTAACATATCTTCAAATTGAATTCTTCGAAACAAAACTTAAAATATACATGCTAAATTTGTAAAAATGATCTTTTAAATTACAAACTGATCAAAATACAACAAACCAATTAACTCTTTAGACACACCTTGCAAACTTTTCCACACTTTAAAATCTCTAACCAATACCTCTGCCCATTGAACATTTTTTTGTCTATAAATTTCTTGAAAAACAATTTCAAGAAATGTACCAAAATAAAATTTTACTATGTTGCTATATCAAATCCTTATTCTTAAAAATATTGTAAATGAAACCAACTATCATAAACAACTTTCTAGTGTCAAAATAAACAATTAACCATCTCGACTTGATCACAATTTACACACTATACGTATGTTAATTCCAACTAAGATAATCACTCCATAAAAGACATCCCATATAAACCATGGTTTAAATGAACTCATTTATCGTTTGTATACAAAAATTCTAAAATATGGACTTAATTATTCATGTATCTTTCCATAAAATGATTTATTATTGATTCAAGTTCTTTTAAAAAATGGAAATCTAATGATAATGTTTGTAAATCTAAATATGTTTATCATATTTTTCATATCCAATTTCTTCAAATAAATTTTGATATACAAATTAAATTTAAAACTATTTTATAAAATTTAAAATAATCAGACACTAAAATTTAATTAACGTTTTAAATATATCTTACAATTTTTTTCCACTTTAAAATCTCTAGCCCATAAATTTAAAATCTCTAACCCATAAATCTAGGTATTAAACATTTTTTTTTTTTTCAAATCTCTTGGAAAACAATTTCAATATAGGTATTAAACATTTTTTTTCTACAAATCTCTTGGAAAATAGAATAAAATTTTACTATACTACTCTATCACTATCAAATCGGTGTTCTCAAAAATAGTGTATATAAAACAATGAAATGAGCTTTAAAAGAACATTAACTTGGAAGGAACTTTACAATGATAAATCCATGAAATCTCTTTCCATAAGTAGAGGAATATAATAATAATAATAAATATTATAATAATAAATTAATTGATTGTTTGTTTGTTGGAGCTTGGATTTATCATAATAGAGGATCAAAGGGCTCAAACAACTTTTCTTAACATGTTCAATGAATAATCCCTTGACAAAGCCCCACGTGCACGCCCATAGTAAAGGAGATATGGTTTGAGTTTCACAAAGATGCCATCCACTTGTCAAAATTATATTTTAATAAGTGGAGGTAGACAACCCAAGTACAAGTCATATTTGTACAACCAAGAGTAGGTAGTAATTGATCACTATAAACTGTTTGGCATAATGTGTACAAACCTTTATTTGATGAGTTGTAGCATTTCCTTATTTTATTGTTATTATAAAGCCTCTCAAAAATCGTCACTTAAACATAAAAATTAAATAATCATATAATGAAGAGTAATAAACAATAAACACAAGTAGTTAAGGTCATTGGTTAGAGTAAACGAGTGTTGTAGGAGGGGGGTTTTCAATATCGAGAGGAGGTTCCTGGGTCATTGGTTAGGGTAAACGAGTGTTGTGGGAGGAGGGTTTTCAATATCAAGAGGAGGTTCCCATCTTTCAACTATAGGTTCAAGATTGAACACATTAAGTCCCATACATCATTTTTCTTTTATTGGATGTTTTGGTTCAAATATGGCTAGAGGAACAAACAAAAAATTATTCAACTAAGGGACATTTAAGGTCCTAACAGGGGGTAACACCTTCTTTTTCCCTTACACTTTTTCACTATGTGTCATGCGTTGTGTTAAAGATGACGACTACCTAAAGTTTTAGAGTAAGAAGGTGAGTGTCCTTCAGAGAGCTTTCTGCTCATGGTACATGATGCATTGGTCCAATAATCCACCAACTTGCATAAATGCGCCACTTTTAATTCCATCTTCTTCATTTGTAATTGAATTTATAAATACATATGGACACATATTAGAGAGCCCTCATGCAAGGTAAAATATGTATTGTGTTGTGATTTGTGAAAATAAATTCATTTCTTGTTTTTCAAAGATGATTTAAAATACCAACTTTGATATATTGCCTTGATATGTACAATTCAATGGCCCATGGAGGAGAATCTTTTAAAAAGGTATATTTCAAATGATTTTGATGAGAGGAGCTCATGGTAAAACTTATAAGAGCATTCTTATGCATATTCAGTGTATTTACAATGTGAAAACAGGTGCTTCACGGATTTAAATTTGCCATATAACGAACACTTGGGTTGGGGGTTCCCTGAGTGTTTAAGGTGTTGGCCTAGGTGATAACCATTGGTAATCATCAATCAACTTGAATAGAGAAAATTATAATCATATTCCTTATTTAGGGAGTTTGTTGTTTAAATTTTGACCCCTACAAGCTTAAATCCATAGTCATATTTTCAATATTTAATGCTTTGTATGATTCTAACTATCTTATTACAAGCTTTCTTGGTGAATGTTATATTATGGCTTGACTTCTTTGACATATTGGTAGAAGGGAAATATTCTCCTAAATTTCCTAGTTGAGGATCTTGTAAGCTAGAAGATTTCCCTTGTTTCCCTTTTTTTCTTCTTATTTCTATCCATCTCGCCAATTGGTTTGAAATTGATGAAGATTCAAACAACATTAATTGCATTGCAATGTTTGGATTGGGAAAAGGTAGTGACTCATTGGTCATGTGTGTATTCATTTCAACATTCCATCCCTCGTAGGGTGTAGAAAGACCATTTATGAATGCCATATGGTAGGGTTTTTTGGGTGTCACCCACTAAGAATTTGTCATTAGGTCCTTCCAATAGCTAGGTTTATTATTCTTCTATGTTTTAGTTTGAAAATTATTTTCCCAAGTATAAAGCCACCACATGCTCATGTTCGAAGTAGGCCCTCCATTGGAAGGCAATGCTTTTGTAATCTAATAGTTGAAAATTTGGGAATTCGTCATTTTATGAAGGGTAACCCTGGAAATAAGTTCAAACCACCCTTGCACAGTTGAGTGAAGAATAGGATTTGTGGTACATTGCCAGTGCCATACATTAATATGCCCAAAGCCTACATCAACAATATTCAATGTAATCAATGGCCACATATAACAAACCCACATCCTCCCCCACTTATTGCCATTGTCACCCCCGACAACATCTCCAAGACCTTTTTTTGTTCTTCGAAGAATGTTGCTCATACTCATACATCCACCCGCAGTCAACTCTTTCACCACTTTGCAATGCCACTTCTAGAATTATTGTGTAACTACGCGCTGCTCAAACTACCTTTGACCATAAGTGCCTTTGCTCAAATATGACAAACACTGCTTCTTGGAGGTCCATGTTGTTGCTACTAATACGATTCAACCTACACTGAGAAGGTCATTTGACTATCTAACACTACCACGACTAATTGTTGCTACTACTACAATTTGTTTTCCAGTGTTGCTATTGTTACTGCAACTCAATTGTCCAACGTTGCACTTCTCATAATTACTATTGCTTTAGTGCTTTTGACCAGTCTACCATGCTTTTGTACTCCCCCATGATTGTTGAAACCAAGCATCCCCATGTCAACCTCGTGAGAATGCAATTCTTCATGCCCAAAACAATCACTTCCTTCTACACTTGAATTTGTCTGTACAACTCTAGTAGACCAAGGCAAGGTCGCCACCTTCACCTCCAAACTATCAAGTTGCCTCCTACAACCTAACGCTTCTAACTTCTTCAATGAACTTGGCACCTTTCTCTAGTACATTTAGGCTCCAATGCTAGCTCCTAGGCAATGAGTCGCACTGTAGTATTCCATATATAAAATAGTATGCAGAACATAAATAATTAGCTAGAAATGGCAGAGAAACAATGATATAACCAAAATAATACCATAATGACACCAGAAAGAACACTTTGATTACTGAGAGCAATGTTCACTTGCCTCTTCAAGGGGGAAACCTCCAGCATAGCAAAGATATATTACAATAATATCCAAGACAAGATTTCCCATACCCTTTACTTCTATTTATACTAAATATATCTATCCAAGAGAACAATCTAGAGGAAGATCCTTCTAGAAACAGAAGCTTCTATTAGGTCTTCTTACATTTGACTTATTCTTCCTTATTGTTAGGCCTTATTAATATCGTCCTTTATTGCATGGAATTATGTTATTCTACCTACATGAGGGGTTAGGGAGGTTAGGTCCCTAACATGCCCTCCTCCTTGAAGAACACCCTTGTCCCCAAGGCTTCAGATGAGGGAATTGTTGTAGAATGGTGGTCGGATCCCAGGTGGCATCTTCTGGAGGTGTGTCTTTCCATTGGACTAACACTTCATGGATGGTGCACTGATGGAGACGACGCTCTCGCTAGGCCAATACTGCTTGTGGCTACAACCATATGGAACCTTCTTCATCCAACTCAAGAAGACTAGTTTGAGTTTGGCACTTATTTCCAATCACCTTCTTTAAGTAGGAAACATGATAAACAGGATGGAGCTTTGATTGACTAGGTAGAGCTAACTAATAGGCCATCGAGCCCACACACTTGAGCACTGTATAAGGACCATAAAATTTGGCCGCAAGTTTCTAACAATGGTGAGCTTTGAGGGAAGTTTGCTTATAAGGTTGTAGTTGAAGAAATACCTAGTCGCTTTCAACAAAATGGTGTTTGGAACGACCTTGATCTGTTTGTTGCTTCATGTGATTCTGAGCCATGAACAAATTGTCTTTGAGGGCATGAAGAATAGCCTCCCGAATTGTAAAATTTGTGTCAACCTCCTGAACCTTTGAGGCCCCTGGCATATAGGAGAGAATTGATGGGGGATTTTGGTCGTAGACTGCTTCAAAAGGAGTCATATGAGTAGTTGTATGGTAAGATGTGTTGTACTACCATTCAGCTAGGGGTAACCATTGAGCCCGCTTATTTTGTCGCTCATATGTAAAACACCCCAAATATGTTTCCAAACACTTGTTGACAACTTCCATATGGCCATCCATTTGGGGGTGATAGGCAGTGCTGAGATGCAATTGGGTGCCCTGTAGCTTAAACAACTCTTGCCAAAAATTGTTGGTGAAAGTGGGGTCTCTGTAAGAGACAATAGAATTAGGCATGCCATGAAGCTTGAGGATATTATCCATGAAGAGTTGAGACACTGTGGCGGTTGTGAATGGGTGTTGAAGAGCACAAAAATGAGCATATTTGGAGAGACGATCGACGACCACCATGATGATTGACTTATTGCCCAATTTAGGTAAGCCTACAATGAAGTCCATAGAAATATCTTGCCAAATAGCAGGGGGAATCAGAAGTGGTTGGAGTGTGCCCGAAGCTTTGGCAGTTTCTCCCTTGTTGTGTTGACATACCTCACATTCAGCCACAAAGGTGCGGACGTCCTATTTCATACCCTCCCAGAAAAAAGAACGTTTGATCCTTTCATAGGTTTTGGTAAATCCAAAATGCCATGTTGTGGGTGAGGCATGAAGTTCATAAAGCACTGTGGATTTAAGTTGGGATTGCTTGCATAAATACAAACAACCTTTGTAGCGAAGCTCTTCATTACGCCAAGAGTACCCTGGAGAAACTAAAGAATTGTGTTACAATTGGTAGAGCAGGCTATAAATTTTTGGGTCTTGCAACCATTCCTAACAAATAGCTTGGAGCCAATCTGGTACAATGAAGGAGAGGGAGAAAAGGGACCCATCTTCTTCATATTTCCGGGAAAGAGCATCAACCACTACATTTTCCTTGCCCTTCTTGTAAATGATCTCACAATCATAGCCGAATAGCTTGGTCACCCATTTTTGTTGCGTCGGGGATGAAATTCGTTGTTCCAAGAAATACTTGAGACTCTAATGATCATTTTTTATTTGGAATCATTGGCCCAATAAGTAAGGGTGCCAAAGATCCACAACATGCATAATAGCTAACATTTCCTTTTCATAAATGGATTGCCCCAAATGTTGCTCTAAAAGTTGTTTGCTAGTGAAGGCCAAGGGCCTCTCATCTTGCATGAGGACGGCTCCAATTCCTTTCCCGGAACCATCACATTCCAATATGAATGTCTTTGTGAAGTCTGGGAGTGCTAAGACAGGGGTTGAGCACATAGCATCTTTTAAGGCTTGGAAGGCATGATCCGCAGTTGAAGTCCAAGTGAAAGCATTCTTTTTAAGGAGGGAAGTGAGAGGAGCTGCAATCTTTCCATAATTCCGAACAAACTTCCTATAATAGCCCGTTAAACCCAGAAAACCATGCAAGCTCTTAAGAGTTTTAGGGCGAGGCCAATCTTGCATAGCTTCAATTTTCTTAGGATCCACTCGGACACCATCATTGCCAACAATATGACCCAGGTATTCCACTTATGAGGCACCAAAGGCACATTTAGATTGTTTGAGGAAAAGTTGGTGCTTAGAGAGGAGATGAAGAACTTGATTCACATGGGAGAGATGAGATGACCAAGTTTTACTATAGATGAGGATATCATCAAACAAAACTAAGACAAAATGACAGAGAAAAGGACGAAAGACATGATTCATAAGACTTTGGAAAGTGGAAGGAGCATTGCACAATCCAAAGGGCATTACCAAGAATTCATAATGACCCTCATGAGTGTGAAATGTCGTCTTGGGAATGTCTTTGTTTTTCATGCAGATCTGGTGATAGCCAGAACGTAGATCCAATTTGGTGAAGTACTGAGCACCACTAAATTCATCCAAGAGGTCATCAATGACAGGAATGGGGAATTTGTCTTTGATTGTGAGTTTGTTGAGGGTGCGGAAATTGAGACACATGTGCCAAGTACCTTCTTTCTTGAGTACCATGACCACAGGGGAAGAATAGGGGCTAGTACTGGGACGGATAACACCGACTTCGAGTAATTCATGAACAATTTTCTCAATTTCATTCTTCTGGGCAAAGGGATGACGATAAGGCCGAACATTGGGAGGAAGACTGCCCGGGATGAGAGGGATGGAATGATCATGGATGCCATGGGAAGGGGGAATTTCTTTGGGGGTTGTAAAAGCAACTTGGTGGCGGGAGAGGATAGATTAGAGGTCGGGATTCACAAAAGGTGTCTCAACAACATGAATGGAGTGGAGTTGGGTGATAATTATCGAATGACCTTTTTTGGGGAGCTTTTCCATGCGATGGGAACTGGTGATCTTAGGGGAGCATGTTGTGATGCCTTGGAACTTATATTGTTGTTCCTCTTGTTGGAATTGCATGGTTAATTCCTTAAAATCCATGAGAATGGGGTCGAGAGTACGTAACCATTCGACACCAAGAACAATGTCACAACCACCCATGTCTATAGCAAACATATGAGATTTCAGGTGATACTGACCAATTTGGAGTCACACATTTTCACATCAACTCACACATTTCATGGAACCACCATTGGCAATCATGATTTGAAAATTATTGACTGCACATATGTAACAATTGAATTCTTGGGAAATGCAGTGATGAATAAAGTTATGGATGCTACCATTGTCCACAAGGATGATGACTTTCCTATTTTTGATGTAACCAATTAATTTGAGAGTCTCGAGAGCAGAGAAGCCAATGAGGGCATTAAGTGAAATCACTGGTTCAACTTCGGGTGGGTCAGAGAGTGGGCTGAGGTTAGATGGTGGTGGTAGTTCCTCCACAGGTGGAACAACAACATCTTCTTTAGAAAGATCCTCAGTCACAACCATAAAAATATTTTGTTCCTTACACTTGTGCCTGGGAAAATATTTGTCATCATAATTATAACAAAGACCCTTGAGTTGACATTCAACCATTTCAGCCCTGGTTAATTTCCGAATCTTGAGGGGAGTTGCAGAAGGGGAAAAATGGGTGGGTTTAGGGCGAGGAGGAAAGGAGTGTTTGCGAGTCTGGGAGGACACAATCTTTTGGACTTCCTTGGTTTGTTGAGTAGCTTCCAATCAAGTCTGGGGGCGTGCCATGAGAATATGGTCATGAATTTCATCTTTGAGGCCACTAATAAATCATTCCCTAAAGAAAGCATCTGACATGCCCTCTGTTCTGAAAGCCAAGTGCTCAAATGTGCCAATAAAGTCTTCCACTATCCTAGATTTCTTTAACTTGGTCAAATGGCCTAAATGGTGGGTGTCGGAGTCAAAGCGATCATAAAGTTCGGCCACAAACTGTGTCCAAGCAAGATACCCTTGGCGTGCCTTTTT
>SNQJ01S0026645.1:78069-98288 GCA_010110895.2 Picea sitchensis | reverse complement strand
CACTACCCAAAATGCTCCTATAGTTTATCCAAAGTCAAGTAAGTTCGATGAGCAAACCAAAAGGCTTCCATACCTCTTAAGAGAGGCACGTTCACACCAATCCTTCAATCACCTCCAACCAACAATATCATGATATTTGAATCATCATGGTAATCATCCTTAAATCTGCCCAAGGAGCGCTCTGCCTCATCCTAAGTTCCCATACACAAAGGTGGGCGAGCATCTTCCTTATCAACTTAGTCTTCTTTCTATTTTGAACCATCCAGGTTGAATGTGCACATTTCCTTGGTCAACTCTTCCATTGTCTCCATCTGTCCACTTAGAATTGAATTGTGCTACTCCCTTAATCAAGCATCCACTACTTCGGCATTGTCGTCATTGTTGTACAAAGGAAATGTATGTACCCCTTCCTCAAGGCTATCAAGTCACCTCTTGCAACTCAACAAGTTATTTAAGGCACCAATACATCAATGCTTCCATGCCTACTATCCTACTTCTTGTGCAACAAACTGCTTGTATGACCTCAATGTGAAGAAGACAATGGTCAACATGGACTATTTCCATCACAAATTTCAACCTCCTGATAAAACAAGCTTCCTCCTCTATTTGAACCTTCACTAAACTCATCACCTTTACCAACACCCTGGGCTCGACTGCTTGCTCTAGGCTATAAGCCACCTATGGTATTGATCAATGAAATGAAGATGGTAGGTTGTTGCGAAGGCCATTTCCAACAACTGCATCAATAATCTATCCAGAATCCATTACGGGCTTCAGCATAGCAAACTTCTGTTCCAAATGCCTTAGAACTATTATCCACCAAAGGTTGCATAGAAATCCCTCTTGAAGATGTGTGTGTTGATCCTCCATCAAATCCCAAAACTCCAAGTCATCTATTGCAAGGTTGCATAGTACCTTGNGCATAGCAAACTTCTGTTCCAAATGCCTTAGAACTATTATCCACCAAAGGTTGCATAGAAATCCCTCTTGAAGATGTGTGTGTTGATCCTCCATCAAATCCCAAAACTCCAAGTCATCTATTGCAAGGTTGCATAGTACCTTGAACAATGCTCAAGGTAGTCATCTTGTTGACAACTTCTCGATACCTCTTTACTATAGGAGCGATGCATAGATCTTGGCTCGAAAAGTTGATCAATTTGTCTAAGTGAGGCATGGTTGCTACCTTTGTCTTTCCCACGAATTATTGTTCATGACCCATTGTCATGAACATGTTGAAGTTTTGCAACTTTGGGCAGTCATTCTCCACAAAGAAGTACAAGAAGACACATTTGACCATTAAAGAAGCCCTGGGAAGAAATTGAAGACCCAAGAAGAGAAGTCAACCCCACTAGTTAAAGATAGAAAGAAATAAAATAAAATTGAAGACCCGGAATGAGAAGTCGGCCCCACAGGAAAAAGACAAGCGCTTGGACAAGTATAAATACAGGCAGGGCCATTTCATTTGGACATAGACAACTCTCCTTCTGTAGTGCGCACTAGGAAATTGTCAGCTGCAGTTGTGGTATTTTGCTATTTTCTAGAGTTCTTGTTATCTTGGTGAGTGCGCCACACTTGGAGAGGCTCTAGACTTGGAGAAGCTCTTTCTTGGTGTTATCTTAGATATTCTAGTGAGACGCTAGCTCTTGGAGACGTTGGGCTTGGGGAGGACTTTCTTTGTATGGTATTTTTCTCTGATGATGGTGATGTACTGGTAATATCTTGGACTAAATTCTTCTATAAGAAAGGTTGTTGAGTTTTCTCCCAAGGTTGGGTTTCCCAGGATAAATTATTGTGTTCTTGTGTCTATTGTGCATGGTTAATGTTTCTAGATCTTGTTATTTCCGTTGCATTGTTATAGTTGAGATTTTCATTGTATAGTTATTCTATGATAATTGTGGTATGAAATTGAATCTTGAATGAAATCAGAAGGAAATAACTATCAAGATCTGAGAATCAGAAAAATCAACATGGTATCAGAGCTTTGTTGAAATATTTCCAGTGCATGGTTTCTATTAGCCATCACTACTCAAACATGAAATTTTCAAGCTCGTTGAGAACTTATTATAGAGTCATTGGAACTAACGTCACCACAGGTCAATTCACATTGCTCCAGCGCATTCACTGCACCTCAGACTGCAGTTTGATGAAAGTTGAAATTTCACCCTAAAACCCACTATGACAATTGTAACAACATTTTGTAAAGCTTATTGAGCATTTACTGGGCTGAGTTGGGAAGAATGTTAGCATAGACTAGCTCGCCTTTCCCTAGCACACCTACTGCACTTCTCAGATTGATAATCCATCAAAATTGAAATTTTAGTTTTTTCAGGCTATTGACATTTTTCCTGACATTGAACCTTTTGATTCAGATTTATGACGTCTTCTTGTTGCAGAGATGATGTATTGTCTCATATTAGAAGACAAATTGGATGGTGCTACAAATTTTCGAGGTACACACTTGTATATAAGTTATATCACGAGGGTGTTTGCAGGAGATGTACACTTGGAAAAAAGACATTCGTTCAAGCAATGACAATGGATCTAAAGGGATATTAGATCTAGTGCACTCATAGGAAGCTCAAGAGTTGGAGGCATCAATGGTGATGTCTCCTACACTATATGACAACTCGAAATCAAATGGAACAACAATAACAATACTCCAGGTTTGCATATCAGGTTTGATATTTCATATTGCTGCATCTTAAGTAAATGTTGTAACTGGGACAACAAGCTTTATAGTTCTATTACTGTTGAGTACTTTTGCTATAAAATGTTTAATAACACTTGAGTATTGTTAGTAAGATGATCATTATGGAAATGCTCACTGTTTAGAACTAATGAGGCACTTATTTACAAGATGAAATTGATCTCTTCTAAGAGATATTCTTGGTTGTTGTCTTTGTCCTAGGAGCGATACCCTGTAAATTCCATGGAGATTACCATGGAGATGTTCTTATTTTGTTCCGAGCAGGTTACCATGAAGGAATGATTGGTAACAACACTATAGAAGTGTTTTTCTTGTTCTTGCTCTTATTATTATTCCAGGCAGGTTACCATGGAGAAATAATTGGTCACAACACTAGGAAAGTGTTATTATTGTTTCTTATTCTTGTTCTTGTTCCGGTCAGGTCACGGGTGATAGCTTTGAGAGGGAGCTATAGTGATGATTGTTATTGTACTTGTTTTTGTTCTTGTTCCTATTTCCTTATCATAAGAATGTTGTTCTTGTCTACTATTTTCTCTTGTTATTGCTCTTGTTCCGGGTAGGTCACAGGTGACAGCTATGTGAGGGAGCTATAGTGATGGTTATAGGAGGCAACATATTATATGGCCTCTAGTTTGAGACATGAAGCAGACTATCCAGACGTAAAGTTATGTACATGACAATATACATCCATGTACCGAAGGCGAAGAAGACAAAGTTAGAACCTTTTGGAAAGAATGATACTTTTGTGGGATGCAGAGTGTTCCACATGGATATTGATAGTGAGGAGCATAAGGCTCCATAAGATGACTGTACAATCCAATTTTTCATCCTTCAGACCATCAGGATGAATCAGTAGAGCTAACAGGACAAATGGATCTACGTAGAGACATTGCAGTGACCAGGAAGAGGCCAACATGGCTTTGTGATACTTTGTAGGATGCAAAGAGGCCTGCAACTCCCCGTGGTACCTTCTCGGGGAGAAAAATGACCTCAAAGATTCTCAAGTTATATGGAATTGATAAGCCACATCATGAGGAGGAGCATATGACTCCACCAGTGGTGAGGCAGGTGGCCCCACGAAGTACCCACTCAGAAGGAGCAAGAGTTTAGAGGGAGTCAGCCCTCAGGATCCAGTAGGGAGGAGTAGTGTCCCAGGGAAATTTATAGGAGATCGGACTACAGAGGAGGTCAATAGGTGGGAGAGAGACAACTTCTAGAACTAACAGACAAGTGACAAAGGAGGCAACCAATCAAAAGGATTAGGGTATGGATTTTTTCTCAGTCATAGAGGGAGCAACCAATGAGACAGTCTTGACAATAGAGCTTACTTCAGTGATAGAGGGAGTTAGCCTCAGAGTTCGAGGTGGAGGATCTTGGCCAGATGTATTATTGGGATTAGAGGTGTGATAAAGTTCATATGAGATCCTTAGTCAGGGGATACTGACGAGGTTCGATACGATGGACTGCAAGTCCATGGATACACCTATGATGACAAATATGAAGAAGTTGAGTGATTATACTTCAAATTCAGATTTGGTGGATCCCATGATGTACAAGTAGTTGATTGGATCCTTGATGTACCTGGTTAACAGTAGGTCGAATACTTGCTTTTCACCTTGAGCTAGTTTATGATAGAGCCGAGACACTACCATTGGGTTGCATCAAAGCATGTGTTGAGGTATTTGCATGGTACAATTGGATATGGCCTCAGATATGTCTCAGGTGGTGAAGTGAGGCTGCAGGGATATACAGATTCTGACTAAGCAGGGAGTACAATAGACATAATGAGCACCTTGGGGTGTTGCTTCAACTTGGGATCAGTTACGATTTCAGGAAAGTAGGGATCTGTAGCACTCTGTACAATATAGACGTATTATATCGTAGTTAGTGTCGCAAGTTGTGAAGCAGTGTGGCTTCAGAAGCTTCTTGTAGGACTTCATCCTAGACATGGTGTAGAAGGGAGCAGTGAAGCTATGGTATATATTCACGGATGAGAAGATTGTAGATCATCTGAGACATGATACAGAAGGGAGCAATGAAGCTCTAGTATCCAAAGACGAGCTTGGCATGATGCAAAATGTCTCCCTCATTGAGAGGGAGTGTTGATGTTTTGGGTAGCATAGTGAAGACATTCTCCTCTTATAGCCATGTGACTTAGCTAAGGAGAATGGACCAGGCGAAGTCTTTATCCTTAATCATGTGACTTGACAAGGACTGACAAAGACTCRAGGTGTTGATGCTTCTCCAGATGGAAGTAGCGGGCAACCATTCTCCTCTGATGGCCATGTGACTTGGCCAAGGAGAATGGCCCAGACGTAGTATTTATCCTTGATCATATGACTTGACAAGAACCGATGAAGAATCAAGGCAGATTAGCATCGGGCAAACATTCTCCTTAGATGGCCATGTGCCTTGGATAAGGAGAATGGTACATTGTTCTTAGATGGCCATGTGACTTGGCTAAGAATAATGGCCCGGGGCATTGATGTTCTCCATGTATTAGCATCGGGTAGACATTCTCCTTCGACAACCATGTGACTTGGCTAAGGAGAATGTCCTAAGGCGTTGATGTTCTCCCTGTATTAGCATTGAGCAGACATTCTCCTCCGATGGCCATGTGAATTGGCTAAGGAGAATGGCCCAGGTGTGGTCTCTATCCTTGATCATGTGACTTGACAAGGACTGACAAAGACTCGAGGTGCTATGTGGGAGAAGCATACATCAACTAGGTGATATGTGGGAGAAGTATACATCAACTGGGTGCATGCCAGAGAAGACTACATCAACCAGGAAGAAGGACAACCTTTCTATGACAGAAGAAATCCAAGTATGGAGAATGTCTCCCTCGTTGAGAGGGAGTGTTGAAGTTTTGCAACTTCAGGCAATCATTCTCTAAAGGAAATACAAGAAGACCCATCCGACCATTAAATAAGCCCCAGGAAGAAATCAAAGACCCAGGAAGACAAGTCGACCCCACTAGTAAAAGATAGAAAGAAATAAAATGAAATTGAAGACCCAAAATGAGAAGTCGGCCCCACAGGAAAAAGACAGGCGCCTGGACAAGTATAAACACATGTACGGTCATTTCATTTGGACATAGACAACTCTCCTTCTGCAGTTGTCGACTGTAATTGTGGTATTTCACTATTTTATGGAGTTCTAGTTATCTTGGTGAGTGCGCCACACTTGGAGAGGCACTAGACTCGGAGAAGCTCTTTATTGGTGTTGTCTTGGCTATTCTAGTGAGACGTTAGCTCTTGGAGACGCTAGCTCTTGGAGACTCTAGGCTTGGGGATGACTCTCTCTGTATGGTATTTTGCTCTGATGATGGTGATGTACTAGTAATATATTGAACTAAATTCTTCTATAAGAAAGGTTGTTGGGTTTTTTCCCATGGTTGGGTTTCCCGGGATAAATTATTGTGTTCTTGTGTCTATTGTGCATGGTTAATGTTTCTAGATCTTGTTATTTCCGCTGCATTGTTATAGTTGAGATTTTCAATGTATAGTTATTCTATGATAACCGTTCCTATGAAAGTGAATCTTGTTTTGAAATCATAAGGAAATAACTATCACAATATGAGAATAAGAAAAATCAACAGAACATGCCTAAACTTGCCATCAAACACCCAAAACCTCCATTCTTGCCTTTGAAATCTACTACACCCAGACTTCTTCCAAGGCTATTAGCTTCACCTTCAAAGTCAATTGCACTTCGACTTCTTCCAATTCTTCCAACTTTGTCTTCAAAGGACATTCGATGGAAAAATGGTTCTGGTAACAATGGAAACAATCAACAACCTTACCTCTGGACTTAGGAAATTATGGTTTCTTCCTTGTTGTGATGTTGCCATCATCTCGGTCATCCTTCCTCTCAAATGATCCCAACTTAGGATGCAACTTTGTCATAGATTACAACCTCTATGCCAAGGCTTTAGTGTGTGTTTTACGTTGTTGGAACATTTTGGTGTACTCTTAGAATATATGTCTAAAGCTTTCCATTGTGGCTTCCATCCTTGACTTCACAGAATCTTCTTTTGCACCACCCATGCTACACATAAACATGGCCAAAGAATCTACCCAAGCCTTCAAAGACTCAATTTACCTTTTGTGTGGATGATTGTCTTGTCTATCTGTTGCACTAAGGCACTAAGTTTGCTCTTTCGAGTCTTTCAAGTCACCCTTGTAACTGTTTGTCAAGTCACCCAAAACCTTATGTTCTACCCCAAGTTCATCCAGACATGGTGAAGAGTGCTTGATCTTGCTCTAATACCACATTTCCTTTAGAAAGTGGTGAAGAGTATGCTTTGATACTAGTTGTCACAGACCTACAATCATGCCCAAAATTTTCTTCTCAAACTCGGGGTTACCCAACTTTATTTTGACACATAAAGTCATGCAACACCACCTTGCCTTGGCTGCAAGGGCTTGCCCAACCTACGCCTACTACAACCAAACTATGCCTCTTCACTGGAGGTATGCCCATAACTACACCTTAAGCTAAAGTTGGCTAGATCTATAATTAAGTTCAATACATCAAAGTTCATAATATGTACATGTCGAACCATGGCCTTAAAGCATCCCAAATCTATTACACTTAGTTAATATTCAATAACAATTAGCAATTTATTATAATGTAGTGAACAATAACATCCAACAATGACAAAGAGACCACAACACAGATGTATGGGTGGCACCCAAGGCAGGTGCCTTAACTTTATTCATATGAATAATGTTACAAAGATACAATAACAGAGTGTGGCCTTCTACCTGCAACTCTATAACATATGTACAATCAATCCAAAGCAATATTTCCCACTGCCCAAAAAGACTTGTACAATCCAACCCCTAAAGCATCTGCAATTCTACCTCCTGCAGATCTTGACTCTTCTACAGTTCACTCAACTAGCATCCAAGTAATATATTGTGCCAACTCCAGACTTAACACAGTCACATAAGTCCTTGTCCACCCTTGTACAAATGACTCTTGATTATTCTTCTTCAATGAATTTGCACAATGTAGGTGTCCTCTTTATATAGTGGATGTTTCCTTGCGCTTGCCTTCTTCTAAGGTGACTTGCAATGCACTCCACGTCCAAAGTGGGCCCAACGTGCAATCCATCCATCCATCTACCAAGTATTTGAGTCCCTTGGGTCTATAGGTTTGGCTTGTATAACCAAGGTGTCCCAACTGTGTCATGTGTTCGATGGTCAACTATTTTGCTTCAATGACAGCCAAGGTGTTCCTTGCCTTTCCTTGTGTTACACGTCATGTCGGGCATCCATCCATTCAACTTGCAATGCACGCCTAACTGTCTAGGCACTATTGCCTATGGACTATGATGTTGCACCTCGAGTCAAGCATTATTGTGTGTGCACCATGAATTAAGGAATGCCCACCATTCAAGTCACCCTGCATACTCTATAAGAAACCTCAAGGGACAACTCTTAGTGAAATTGCTTTGCCAAACCACCTGACACTTAGGCATACCTACAGTACCTAAGGCATGCTCGTCCAACCTTGCAACTTGTTGTCTCAACCAATGAAAACTTGCCCAATATCTGTGGTGCACCTTGCCTTTGTACAAAGGCACCCAATAAGTCTATGACACACCTTACCATCCTGTAAGAGCACCCAAACTAACTTGTCCAACCAACCTTTTCTTTGTGTATGTCTATGTCGCTCAATGACCACCAAAATTATCGTACGATGGAAGTGTCCAATGTCCATCAAAGCTAAATCTAGAACCTTACAATGACCAAATAGACTTGGAATCCAATAATTGCGTCCAAAAACAATCTTCGCTTTTCAATGCAATTTGATTAAAAAACTTTTACTTTAAAATAATTCATAAATAAAATATTATTTGTTCTAATTTCAATATAACAAACTTTCCTAAAACATTTAGGATACCGAAAAGATAGTCAAAAAAATTGGTAGGGGAGAAAGAGATAAAGCATTCTTAAATTGGAAGTGGGTTTCCACGGCTTCTCACACTTATTTAAACGAATTTAAACGAATTGAATCGCATCTAAACGTGTAGTTTAAGTTATCAACAGTGCACGTGATGCAATGAAAAACCCCACACCCAAATGTTTCACTTAAAGAAAGGGTATCTCCAAGTCTTCAATTATTTATTCCGTATAAATGAATTTAAGATTATAGCGGATCGATATTCAATGAAGAATGGGAATCCTTTGAAAAGACTCGAACCATCATCTTATTTATTTATTATATCATATATGCCTATCACTGAATAGCGGGCATGAGATCACCATGACGACAAATATTCACTTATGAAAATTTAAACCATTGAAATAAGGAGGAGTAGTGCTTTGGAATAAAATATGATTGTGATTTAGGAGTAGTGCTTTGGAATAAAATATGATTGTGATTTATTTATACATACAACCACTACTTTATAAAGGCCATGATCACTCTGGTTGTTACGGTTTAGGTATGTTTGCGTCATCATCTTCTCAAACTTTGGGATGGAGAGATCTTTGAGGCAATCATAAATAAGCTTGGGAAGTTCACTGAAATTTCATTTGTACCGAAAGTGTTAAAATATGATATGAGTGGTAGTAAATTTGGAAACTGAAATCGGAAAGGTAATTGAATTGTAAATGGAAAATTATATCATGTTTAATCGTTAGATTATAAGCAATTTCCTTTCACGTGTAATGTAATGTTTATCATGAGTATGGCTATGATCTCCAAATCCTCGAGAAAGAAGAGAAGAAACTCTTAAGTATAGCAACATTGAAAACATCTCATACATAAAGAAAATGCTAGCCCAAGCCAAAACAAATTTTTTATTTTGAAATTGTCCCTAGAAGGGATTCCCTCGCATGGAAACAAAAATCCATCCACCTCCTTGTTCCAAGGAGGAAAGAGAGATCCCATCTCATGAAGAAAAGGAGATGTTCGAGTGGAAACAAAAATCCATCCACCTCCTTGTTCCAAGGAGGAAAGAGAGATCCCATCTCATGAAGAAAAGGAAAGGAGATATAAATAAAAAAACTAATCTCTTCCTCTTTCTCAGTGCTTATCATAAAATGAAGTCCAAAAAGAATCTTAGAAAGCAAGAAGCAAGACAACACAAGGCTTTAGGTCTACAACCTAYTTTAATGACATCCCTTTCCAATGGAGACAGTTAAATCTATTTTGTCTGAATGTGGCAAAACCTATCATAACTTAGTTGTCAACTGGTAGTGATGACAATCATCATTAGTTGTTATTTGTGAATGGGCGTTGACTCATCATTGTTAGTTAAGGAAAACCACACCACCTAAAATGACTCGTTGGTGGTATGTAAGGGGGTAAAGTTCCACTCCTGTCAGATGTCTCTAGGTCTTGGGCCGTTAACCTGTTTCCTTATGTCCAAGGAAGACGAGATCTTACCCAATTAGAAGCAATTTTAGGTCTTACTCTAGGACCAAATGGTGGTTTTAGCCTAGATAACATTTGCAAGAAAGGAAATATCCATTATGGTCATCACTGAGGCTACCTCTAGTGGAATCATGTGCTTTCTAGTAGCAAGAGACTATTAATTATATTCCCTCAAAAAATATTTTCAGTGTGAATGTACATTTTTAGTCTTTGCCTACAATTATGACTATTGTTTTCAGTTTTTCAATTAGTTGTATAAGTTGCAAAAAAAATTACCCAAATTTTACAATGTTTCCAAACAATTTATTATTAAAATGTTTTTTCTAAAATTCAAAATAATATTTAACTATTCTTTGATTGGACAAAAATAAGCTAATGTGATGTATTTTTTCATTGCCAAATCACAAAATATATTAAAAATTTTATTTAAAATTTTCAAAAAATACATTGCACAATTTTTACAATATTAAACATGGCTACATAGCTAGTGCAACCCCTGTTGAGGTTAGAAATAAGAAATAAAGTGTGAAAAACACGATCAAGCAACACAATTTGAAAATCGAAGTGGTATAAGGAGCCAATGAAGTTATTAGAGTTTAATTGATATCATTAATTTCCACCAAATGCATTAATAAACATGCCACCACTGAGTTGTCTTAGCTATACTTAATGAAAGTGGCAAGTAAACCTCATAAATTTGGCATAGGATATGTTTGCATGACGTGGTACCATTATATTACCTATGCATGACAGTTAAAGCTGGACAAACTACAATAAACTGAGAATGGGATAGAGTACAACCAAGGCCAACATTGCAAGGTCATTATTTTCCTTGTTAGGAGGGAAGGTCTGAGTGGAGATTTGATCTCCACCAATGCATGCAAGCAATCAAGTCACGCCAAACACAAAACATTATTGTAGCTCTCATTATGTGAGAGCCTGTATCACACTCTAAATTTGGCGAGAATGCCAGAGTTGGTTCATAGCTGGTCAAGTACGATAGTAGGAGTGATTCACTTGCAGGAGGAATTAAATAGAAGTTTAATGCACGATGATATTACTGAGGATTACATCGCCGCTTGGCAAAAAGTATTTATAACAATCGGAATGGGAAGAGCGAAGTGCACAATAAGACTTCAAATTCTTGGTAAATAAGATACCATAAAAATGTTATTTGAAATCAAATATAAACTAAGCACTCTACTCGCTTTTCAATCACAAAAAAATGTGGATGCATGCAGTTTGATTATGAATACATTCAAAAACAAGGCCTAATATAGCCATGACCTACAAACATTTATGCCTCTCATTGGTTGTATCATGCAACATATATGTGTCCATCCATCCATAAAGCCATTGTGGAAGCTTGTAAATCCTATGTCAATACATCTTTCAGGCTTGTACTTTATTTAAGGTGGGAATAAATGATAATGACACTCTAGTGTTTGTGGAAGATGATGATTTACATTCCTAGGGGGTATCATCTCAGAAAAAGAGTAGAGTCATTCATATCTAGAAATAAATATCTCATGGAGAAACATAAACCATGATTTAATTATACCACCCATAACATAGTGATATTGTAACGTACCCAACCACCATGGCTAGGTCATGTCATGCAAAACTCTCTCATTATTAGCTCTGATACCAAAATGTAACATACCTAGCCTCTAACTAAGCAACATTATGTGTGAAACACACATAAAACGAAACTTCTGCTAATTAAAGAAATTATTTTTACTGTTAGCCGATTTCCTGTAGCTTACAACTACAAATTTATAACAGATTTAGCTACAGTCTATAACCATAAAACATATGCATCTAAATCATGTTGATAATCAACATGAAATACAACTAAACTGTTCATTACAACATCATATAAGTCATTCTCATTAACACAGAGTTCATGCACAACAGTAACACATGTAAATAACTCAGTACAAGATAAAACATTTATCTTTAAACAAGAATCATGCAACCAACTGCTTGGGACGAACATTCCACCCAACCATAGACTAACTGTTCCAAATCTCAACAACTAGTCACCCCCGAGTTGAGTTTAGTAATCCACAAAAGAGGGTGGTCTCTCACAGTCCACTTGCAGCTCATAAATCTCATAACCCAACTGATATTCTCCTACAACTATCCTAATCTTTCCACCAACTCTCTTCCTCTTGACTTTCCCAACCCAAGGAATGCCATTTGTTTATCAGGGATCACCCAAGGGATGTATCATCTATTTATTAGGGTAATCCAAAGGATGTACCATCCGTTTATCAGGGTTAACCCAAGGAATGTACCATTCGTTTATCAGGGATATCCCAAGGAATGTGTCATTCATTTATCAGGGTCTCTCTGGCATAGGTAACTAGGAATCTCTCAGTTAGGAACTCAAGGGAACTTGCTGCTAGGAAAACTATTAGCAAGCCAACAACAAACACTTAATGTTTTAGTGCAACTCACACAAGAGTTCACTCTTCCGGCCTGGAAACTAGGCTCTTCAGTTCTCCAGCTCCAATTCGCTCCAATTATGCTCCAGAATTCTCCCTCCATGGCCGCACCAACTCCAAGCTCTCTTTTTTCCCCTCTCTGACTGTTGCCCCAACCCATACCAATTCCTCTCTTGTGGCTTGCCTTTCTTGATTCACACTCTTCCCCAAGTTGATTGTACTCAACCCCTATGTGACCAATAGCTCTGGGACATGACCACTCACACCCACCCTCTTACATGCATTTAATGATTGGATTTATAAACACTCAATCAGAAGGATGTGACCAATCACATCCACCCTCTTACATGTATTCAATGATTGGCTTTGGGAACACTCAATCAGAAATCAGAAGGTTCATATACAATTAGCAAGTTTAGGAAATGGGTTAAATTGATATACATGGGTAATTTCCCCTTTGACCCCTCTTGGACATTATCCTATACACTTCCCCCTCTTGGACATTATCCTATACACTTCCCCCTCTTGTGGATTAATTCAACCCCCATATCTTGTCCATGTCCCCTTAGYAGCTGACATCACATATTATTATTAAAACATTGAAATACAATTCACATATCACATCGTTTGGCTGTGGCCACATATTGTAMCCACATAAGTATTAACTAAACTAGGGATTATAATGGGGATGTTACATTCCCCCTCCACTACAATTGTGCACCATCCTCAATGCACTCTATGCCGAGACACACACATACTTAGAAATAAAATTTTGCAATTTAACAGCTCTAGCAATAGCTCCAACCATCATTCTCTTGTTCCTCTTAACTCGTTGACCCAAGGAATGCACCATTCATTTATCAGGGTTGACCCAAGGGATGTACCATCCATTTATCGGGGCTAACCCAAGGAATGAGCCATTTGTTTATCAGGGTACCATCGCAGTTGGCTAGGACTTTGAGAAGTGGTTCCAGAACTCTAGATGCTCAAAATGGAGTCTTGCATTCTGCCTTCTTCAAAATTGTCAAAACTTTGTGGGTACTCTTCTCAGATGTTTTCTTAATGCTCCCATGTATCATATTCAATATAGTAGTTGGTCCATTAAACCTTTACCAACCCTATGGATTTGTTCATGATCACTTTGAATTTCTGGTCCAAGATGCATACTAGTTCCACCCAAAAATCCCCTTCGTGCTCCACCTAGATCACATTCCAATCAATCATGTGGTTAGGATCAAGTACATACTTCTTTAATAAGGATACATGAAATACATTATGCACTCTTATGGATGGAGACATTGCTAGCATGCATGCAACTGGCCCTATCTTTTCTAATATTTCAAAAGGTCCACAATATCTTGCTGCCAACTTCGGGCAACTTCCTAATCTTATCAAACTTCTCTTTGCCTTTACTTTTAAGAACACATGTTCTCCAACTTTAAAATCTCTGAAAACTTTGTTCTTATTTGCATAACGTTTCTGCCTATCCTGGGCAACCTTTAAATTTTGCTTTATCTTTTCCATCTGTTCTTCCATTTCTTTCAACAAATCTGGCTCAACAACTGCTCTGTTTGTTGGATTATCCCAACTCGTTGGAGTGTTACATTTTCTTCCATACAAGGCTTCAAATGGATTCATTTTGAATGAGGCATGATACCCATTATTGTAGGCAAATTCAACCAATTGAATATAATCTTCCCACTTTGATGGTTGATCCATCACATACATTCTAAGCATGTCCTCAATCATCCTATTAGTCCTTTATGTTTTTCCATCTGACTCTAGATGATACATTGTACTGACATTCAAATTTGTTCCAAAGCCTTTGAACAAACCTTTCCAAAAATTTGAAGTAAAATTTGGATCTCTATTTGAAACTATTGTCTTAGGTATTCCATGTAACCTAACAACTTCCTTCATATAATTTTCTGCGATATTTGATGCCTTGTGTGTAGTCTTTACTAGAATAAAATGTGTTGCTTTAGTCAATTTATCCACCACCACCATGATGGAATCATGTTGCTTCACTGTCCTGGGAAGCTTAGTAATAAAATCAAATGTGACTACTTCCCGCTTCCATTATGGAATGGGCAATGGTTGTAGCAAACATGTTGGGTGTCTATGTTTTGTCTTCACTATGTGGCATTCTAGACATTTGGCTATGTAATTAGCCACTTCCTTCTTCATTCCCGACCAAAAGTATTGGCTTCTTATTGCTACAATTGTCTTATGATATCCTGGGTATCTGACATATGACACATTGTGCATTTCCTTCAAAACTACATTTTTCATCTTGTTGGAATTCGACACATACACTTTTCCCTTGTACGTGAGGATTCCATCCTCTTTCAACTCATAGGTATTTAACTTCTGCTGAAATTTACCTGGCTGTAATGTTTCTCTTATTTTCACATATTATTGATCTAAATTCGCTGCTGCAATAATTTGATCTTTCAAATTTGTCCTGTACATGCTGATGGATGCCACATGCACTTCATGAGCTCTTCTGCTGAGTGCATCAACCACTTGATTTTCCTTGCCTTTTATATGCTTAATTTCGAAGTCATATTCACTGAGAAATTCCAGCCATCTAGTTTGTCTCGCATTTAGTGTTGGTTGTCCAAACAAATATTTTAGGCCACAGTGGTCTGTTCTTAGCTTGAATTTCTTACCCATAAGGTAATGCCTCCACATTTTTAATGCATGTACGATTGCTGCTTACTCCAAATCATGTGTAGCATAATTCCTCTCGTGCTCTTTTAATTTTCTGGATTCATAGCATACCACATTGTCCTTTTGACTAAGGACTCCACCGAGTCCTTCCTTGCATGCATCAATGCACACAACAAAATATTCATTTGGATATACAATCTTTAGTATTGGTGCACTTGTCAATATTTCCTTCAGCTGTCGAAAACTCTCTTCACACTTGGAAGTCCATTCAAATTTCACTCCCTTCTTTTGCAAATAAGTGATTAGACTTGCAATTATTGAGAACCCTTTTATGAATCTTTAGTAATAACCGGCAAGACCCATGAATGGTATGAACTCTGTCACATTCTTTGGCATTGACCATCCTTTAATGGCCTCTATCTTCTCATGATCGACTTCTATCCCTGCTGCTAAAATTACATGCCCCAAGTAGTGAATCTTCTTTTGGTAAAAGATGCACTTACTTAGCTTAGCATACAATTTATGCTCTCTTAAAACTTGCAACACCATTCTTAAATGTTGCTTATGTTCTTCTTCTGATTTAGAATAGACGAGGATATCATCTAAGAACACAATCACAAACTTGTCCAGGTACTCTCTGAACACTCCATTCATCAGGCACATAAAAACTGTTGGGGCATTTGATAGCCGAAATGACACTACCGTGAATTCATAATGCCCATATCTTGTTCTGAATGATGTATTGTTGATGTCTTCTTCTTTTATCCTTACTTGATGATAGCCAGATCTCGAGTCAATCTTCAAAAAGATTCTTGCATCTTTCGGTTGGTCAAACAAATCATCAATTCTTGGCAAAGGATACTTATTCTTTATGGTAACTTTATTAAGTTGCCTGAAATCAATACACAACCTCAAGGTTCCATCCTTCTTTTTCACAAAAAGAACCGGGGCTCCCCAAGGTGACACACTTGGGCGTATGTACCCTTTCTTCAATAGTTCTTCAAGTTGCATCTACAACTCTTTTAGTTTTGGTGTACCCATTCTGTAAGGTGTCTTAGACATTAGGGCAACTGTTGGTATCAAATCAATAGAGAAATCAATGTCTCTTTTTTGTGGTAGTCCCGTAATTTCTCTAAAATCATCTTCACAATCTCTCAAAACTGAATGGTCTTCAATGCTCCCCACTTTGTTTTTGGTCACCTCCTCCATATGGGCTGCAAACATCTGACATCCTTTCATGAAGCTCTTCTTCAACTGCATAGTTGAAATCTCTTTAACAACTACAACTCTTGGAATGCCTTGAATCTTGCCTTGCTGCACTTCCTCATCAAGACATGTGATTGTCTTGTTGTAACAGTCTAGAACAACATGATGTTTCTCCAACCGATCCATACCAAGTATACAATCATATGAGCACAATGGTATGACGTTTACATCAACCTATGTATGGAGTCCATTCATGTCTATAAGACAATATTTAACCAACTCATTGATTTTCCTCTTAGCCCCAATGGCTAACTGAACTAACCAAGATTTCTTATGCTTACTTCTTTGCAAGTGAAATCTTTCAATGATGTTAGCATTTATGTAACTATGGTTAGCTTTCGAATCAATTAAAATTGCTATGGGCTCATTATTGATCTAACCTGCCACTTCAATCATGGGAGATTGATACTCTTCTTGCTTGTTATCCAAGGCTGCATAAATCCTTGGCATGATTCCTCCCATGTCTTCCATTGTTTCAACCGCTTGAATGTTGTGGACAATCCCCATTGTTTTTCCTTTGTAAGGGAAATCCTTATGTAGATGATTTCTCCCGCATCCCCAACATTGCACCGGCTGCTGCCTTAGCCTTTTCCCAAATGAATTTGCAGTCTTGTGTTCATTTTGTGCGACTTGACTCTACTGATTCGCTTGGAAATTATTTCTAAAAAAGGGTGGCTTAAAACCCTTTTTCCTTTGATCCTTTTTATCCTTCATCTCGTCATTCCAAGAATTTGGAAAACTGGTCTTCCTTTGCTCTGTTCATACATATGTCTTGCTCTCCTTATGGTTTGCTCCAGGGTTTTGGGGTTGTCATATTGAATCTTATCACTATAGAAAGAGGGTAACCCACTTAGAAACCTTTGGATTTTGACTTTCTAATACTTGATGAAGTCAACATACTTCAACAATTCAAAGAACCACTTCTCATATTCCTCCATTGTCATGGTTTCCAACTTGAGTTCAAAGAACTCTTTCATATTTCTTTCATAGTAATGCTCAGAAAAAATATTTCTCTTGGAAATATCCCTTGAACTACCTCCACGAGGTTCTTTTTGTTGATATTATGGTGGCTGCATGAGGTATTAACCTCCATTTGTGACCTTTGACGAGATTAGAATATTACGGAAGCACGAAAAGATTTGGATATAATCCTAGAAGAGAAGTCAACTAAAGAAAATATTATATACTAAGTATTTGGCACCCAGAATGAGAAGTCAGCCTAGGCAGTCTGGCAGAAGCAATATAAATATAGGAGGCCAATCTTCATTTTAGCCAGGATTCTCAGAATTGCAGAAGTACATTTGTGCGCACTGCAGAAGGCCAGTAGTGTGCAAGTCTGGGGAGCAGTTGCTGCCACAGTTCTGAAATCTGCATTTTCAGTTTCTCTAGGTTGGACTCTCTGATCAGTTTTGGTTATCTTTGCTTGGAGCATTAACCTTGGTTGGCTATTGGTTTGCTACCATAATTCTTCTCTCTATCAAGGTCAAGGTGCTCGGGGGTGACATTAGTGCCTATATTTGGGTGACAATATTGCTATATTGTCTATGGTTAAACGAGCACACCCAATATTCTAACAGGTTATGGGCCCACACCTCCTTCATTCAGTCTAACCACTAGAAGGAAGCTAAGCCATAAGGTTATCAAGCTCGTTGAAGAACTACCGCTAGGGTTTCTAGCAGGTGCAATTACTAAAGCACTGTCGCTAGGGTTACTAGCAGGTGCAGTTGCAGAAACCCTAAAACCCTTGTCTAGCACTTTATGATGGAATACCTTACTCAAGGAGAAGATGTTCTAGTGTGCCTTAGTCCAATGCACCTCTTGGCACTCTCAGAAGGAAGAAACGTCAAGATTGAGATTTTGGGTCAAAGCTTGACTAGTTATCAGTCAACAAAATTCATGAATGAAAAGATGAATCATCTACACTACTTAGTGCTCATAGGAACTCTTGAAGATGACATGTGGATGATTGACAGTGGAGCTTCCAGGCATATGACAAGAGACCAAGCCAGACTCTCCAATCTAAATGAAAAGAAGACATCGTACAAGGTAGAACTTGGAGATAATAACACTTACCCAGTCGAAGGAATTGGTCAAGCCTTCGTCAAATTGAAAACATGTAACAATGTTCATTTGAGCAATGTCTTATATGTACCTGGTTTAGAAAATAATCTTGTATCCATATCTTGCCTAGAAGACAAAGGAAACATAATAGCCTTGGTAGATGGAAAAGTATTATCTTGGCCTAGAGAGTCGAGCATAGAGAATGCTAGAGTTATTGGAACCCATGAAGGAAGACTATACAGACTACTAGAACAAAATGATGAAACCCTTGTACATGATGAAGTCAATCCCAATGAACTTTGGCATAGAAGGTATGATCATATCAACTATAAAGCATTACCCTTCCTCAAAAAGATGGTTGAAGGAATACCAGAACTACAATATACACATGAAGGATTTTGCAAAGGATGCGCTCTTGGTAAGAATGTTAAGAAACCATTCTCAAGCAACAATAATAGATCTAAGGAAATCCTAGATCTAATACATTTAGATGTTTGTGATCCGATGCCAGTCAAATATCTAGGAGGTTCTCTTTACTATGTAATCTTCATAGATGATTACTCAAGAAAGACTTGGTTATATCTCTTGAAGACAAAGGATGAAGTTTTCAGCAAGTTTCAAGAATTCAAAGCAGAGATAGAGAACCTCACAAACAAGAAAATCGAGACCTTGAGAACAGATAATGGAGGAGAATATACATCCAAGGAATTTTTTTCCTTTTTCAAATCAACAGGGATTAGGAGGGAGCTAACTGGTCCTCATAATCCTCAACAAAATGGTGTAGTAGAAAGGAAGAACATATCTATTGAAGAAACAGTTAAGGCTTTATTGAACGATTAAGGTTTATCTATGTATATGTGGGGAGAAGCAACCATGATAGCAATATATGTTCAGAACATAAGTCCTCACCGCATATTGAAGGATATGACTCCAAAAGAAGCCTTCTCAGGAAAAAAACCTAATGTGGAACACTTAAGAATCTTTGGATGCTCTGTTTACTTTCACATCCCCAAGGATAAAATGAATAAATTAAAACCCTCAGGAAAGAAGGGCATATTCATGGGATACAATGAATCATCCAAGGCCTATAAAATCTATATCCCGAAACAACATAAGATTGAAGTAAGTAGAGACATAACCTTCAATGAAAAGATGGCTTTCAAGAAATCCATAGAAGAAACTATAGAAGAAGAAGAGTATGAAGATCCTATTGAAGAAAGCACATGTCTTCCAGAAAGTTAGAATGAAGAAACATAACAACTTGATCATCTGATGCAACCATGTGAGACTATTGATTCAAACACTGTACCCAAAACCAAGAAATGTCTAGCTTGGCTTGAAGCTACTCTACAAGAAGCATAAATGCTCAAAGCCCTAAGTGGCACCTTCAAAAAAAGCAAAAAGCCCCAAGTGGCACCTTCAAAAAAAGCAAAAAGCCCAAGAGATTCTCCAACTATGCAGCATGTATGAAAAATCTTCTAAATGAATAACCCACCACATTTAAAGAGGCAGCTCAAAAGAAACAATGGAAATAATCCATGACATAAGAACACCAGTCCATCATGAAAAATGATGTATGGGAAATTGTGCCTAGACCTAAAGAAAAATCAGTAGTAACTTCAAAATGGGTCTATAAGATCAAACATGCAGCAGATGGAAGCGTGGACAAA
>SNQJ01S0026645.1:51643-78059 GCA_010110895.2 Picea sitchensis | reverse complement strand
TCATGGATTCACATATTCAGATTGGGCAGGAAGTACAGAATACAGAAGGAGTACTTCAGGGATGTGTTTTAGCTTGCGCTCTGCTATGATATCTTGGGGGAGCATGAAACATAAGTTTGTCTCACTCAGCATAGCAGAAGCAGAATATATCGCAGCATGTGAGGCATGTACAAAAGCAGTATGGCTGAGAAATCTGATTTCTAGATTATTTGATCAGGTTCTAGATTCGACCATAATACACTGTGACAATCAGAGTTGTATAAGGCTATAAGAACACCCATTGTTTCATGAACGGTCGAAACACATTGAGATAAAAAACTACTTTATTCGAGATAAAGACTAGGAATGAGAAGTGAAGCTCCAATATATCCCCACAGATGAGCAGACATCAGATATCTTGACAAAGCCTCTATCCAAAGTAAAGTTTGCATACTTACGAGACAAGTTGGGGATCGTGGAAATAACTCCCTTAGTTGAAAGGGAAGAGATGGCTCTCCAGGTTGGGAGGGAGCACTGACATATCATTGATTTATGGACAGTCATTTTTCCAGCTTGGAAAAATGGTTCAGGATGGGTAGTTCCTTTCCAGTTCAGAAAGTGGTTTGAGATTTTTGACGGACAAGAATTTTCTAGTTTGGAAAATGGTCCAGATTGAATGGTCATTTTCGTAATGAAAATGGTTCGATAGATTGTTGATGTACCATAGACAATGATTCCCCTTATGACCAATGTGGGGGAATGGTCTAGGACAATATTTCTTATTGACAATCACTCTCGGTAGTGGTCAAGAAGAATGGTCTGCCTCCCTGGGTAGTCATTCTTTCGAAGTTCATAGTTGTGAGCAGTTTCGAAGACTGGTCCGTTTTGGAGGTTGGTGTAGGACAGTGATTTCCTTAGGAAATGGTTCGGGTAGTCATTCCCTGGGGTAGATTTATTCTCTCAAGGTTGCACTTTGTTTAGTGCCAAAGGAATGGACCAATTAGGTGAATGGTCTAGGTTCAACAATCAGGGACAGACATTCCCTAGGGCAGATTCATTCTCTCCAGGTTGCACTTTGTTTAGTGCTGGAGGAATGGCCCAAATAGGTGAATGGTCCAGGCTCATAAATAAGGGATAATTATTCTTCCATGCTTGGGAATAATAGTCCAGATAGCCCATGGTTGATGTTTTACTTTCTCAGGGCAGATGCTCTTCCAGATCTCATAGATGTGAGTGGAAGAATGGCCCAGATGACTCAGTTTATATCATGATATTGTTTTTCTATGCAGGTTGATATCAAACGATATGATTATGGAGATTGTATGTCTCTAGATAGTAAATGTATGCTACTATGGTGGATATGTTCCACTGGTTGTGACTATGTGTCACAGATTTAGTAGTTGTGTACTACTATGGATAGACACGGTTGTGTTCTATCAGATGACATTGTACTAGTTGTCATGGATATTATCCAGTTGGATAATGATGACGATGATCGTGATTTGATCATAAGATATCTTGTGTGGCTATAATGATGCTACCAGTTGAATGGTCTGTTTGTGCTCAAGTCCGTTACCTGTTATACCTCCCTAGCTAGGAGGGAGTATTGATATTATGGTAGTTGTGGGAGGTATTAACCTCCATTTGTGACCTTTGACGAGATTATAATATTTTGAAAGCAAGAAAAGATTTGGATATAATCCTAGAAGAGAAGTCGGCTAAAGAAAATATTATATACTAAGTATTTGGCACCCGGAATGAGAAGTTGGCCCAGGCAGTATGGCAGAAGTAGTATAAATATAGGAGGCCAATCTTCATTTTAGCCAGAATTCTCAGAATTGCAGAAGTACACTTGTGCGCACTGCAGAAGGCCAGTAGTGCGCAAGTCTGGGGAGCAGCTGTTGTCACAATTCTGAAATCTGCATTTTTTGGTTTCTCTGGGTTGGACTCTCTGATCAGTTTTTTATCCGAAAAGATCTTTTAACGACAATGGTTGAGTTTTAAAACATGAGTTAATTTACCATTTAAGAAAACTGATGAAAGAGGAATAATTACTTATGAAACATGGCAGCCATAAGAACATATACAGATATGGAAATAAGCATAAAGAAACAACAAACCATAACAAGAGAAGTTGATAACGGAGTTCGACAATCTCGCCTACGTCTCTATGCCTTTGTCTCAGTGGGTGAGGCTTTCTTATTTCTGTTCAAAGCTTTAAAAGTACATCGTAATAGTTCCAAAGGGATTACAAACTATCTGGTTGTGTTCTACCAGATCTCAAGAACCCAACAAAACTGACGACACTGAAAATGGATGAACAAAGCTCCTAGAAATGGCCCGCAAAGGTGCTCTCCTCAATGGCTTCCCTACATAAAAATGGCTTTGGCTCAACGATTCTTCAGCATTTTCATGTTCTGAACCTCCTTATGGCTTCAATAACCTTTGGTTTATATAGGCTTGAAGTGGGTAACAAACTCCCAACTTCCCCCCAAGATCTGGCCTAAAAAAGGGCCCAAGATCCTCCAAAAATGACCAAAATCTCCCAAAACTGGCTTAAAATCCATTAAAAATCTTAATACATAGTAAAAAACCCACGATTGGCAAATAATACAGGCACAACCCCTAAAATCTGGGCTCCTAGTCACTTGGGCGCCTTCATGTGGCCTTGGGCTGGTGCTGATTCGTTGTCCCCCCAGATTCCTGGCCCCGGTCATGTGGCTATGGACCATGTGGCCACGACCTTACCCCTTTCCACATGCTATAAATGTTAGCCCCGATCGTTAAGCCCCTGGTTACGCACCCTGGTCGGCGTGCTAGCTCGACCAATCGGGAGCTAACCCCAAATCCGCATGAATGGTTGAAGCAAATGGTTATATGCCCAACTCATATGGGATATGAATGCGATCGAGGGCTGGCTGGAATGGACGCGCCATAAGTTTAGCAGTGTGGGCATATTTTATCGCCAAAAGACCACGAGCTAGGGCCTAGCCCCGACCCTTTACCCCTCCGCCTTATCACACACATCACTTTAAATATAAACTTCACACTATATTTAATAAGTCATAATGTGGGCGGGTTGGTAGCCTGGCCCTGCCAAACCTTTCGCCGCCTGGACCAGAGGTCACGGGTTCGACCCCGGTGGACTCCAAACAACTTTTACCACATCGACCAATCAACCAATTGAGGGGTTCCATGTGGCACCATGCTATTTGCCCACTAACTACCACATGTCAAACTCGGATTAGTCCACTTGCACCTGCCCAGTCAGCGCCACTGTACTTGCCACATCACTATACGACATGTATAGTCAGCTGCCATGTCAGCACTGTACAGACTGCACAGTCATGATTTTTTTTGCCTTTTTGGCCAAACAAACAGATCATGATATCTTTCGCATACAACGTCTATTTGAGCTGGTTCAAGTTGTGTTAGGTTCCTATAGATGAGGCCTACACACACGTCCATTTTGAATCCATTCCAAGAACTTTGATTTTTAGGCCTTTTTGGACCCATTTTGGTTCCTGGATCCATTATGGATCATGCCTCCCCACTAAAGACCTTTTGGTCCTCCAAAAGGATACTAACCAGTCATCAAGTGCGGGATAGGCCACCCTACTTGCTCTCTATCTTTAAACCCTGTCCTGTGCACCTGTCTCATCATGATCAACCGTAAAACAACCATGATAACTGACAACATATTGTTAGCCACTTGTACTCTGTCACATCTTACTGAAGCCACTATCATCCATGTTGACAACATTACTAGTGATAACATCATAAAGATGACTGCAAATGAGCTAATATGTTTATAAAACTTGCACTACATTAGCTTATATTGAAGCAAAGTATGATTGATCTTCCATTCTACAATCATCTCATGTTCCTTCTTAAGATCAATTACTTGATTTGAAACAATTATAGCTGTGTTTCTTGCATGATCTGCCTTTCTTAATTGTTCCATTGTTTGAAGATATTGATTTGCTTTAAAATGATGAGCATGTACCGCATATTCTTTGTCTGCTTTGATTAAGTGATATTGATTGTGTTCCTTGTAGAAGATTGCTTTACGATCATACAAGTAAGGAATACCTAAGACCATTCCACATTCATTAAGTGGCACCACATCACATGTTACCTTGTCCACAAACTTAGATGAAATTGCAAACTTTAATGTGCATTGCTTTGTTATGTGCAATTTATGATTGTTGCTTATCCATTTAAGTGAGTAGGCTTATGATGCATCTGAGTGTTTAATCCTAATTGTTTAACCACTTCCTCTGAAATCAAGTTAGATTGAGATCCATTATCTATCAATGTGTCTACCTTAGTATGCCTCATTACGACCCTTATGTGAAACAATTTACTTCTAAAATCAAATCCATCACCAATTTTACCTATCAAACCAACTGCTGAATTTTTTTATTCATCCCTTGAATCTGATCCCAAGTCTGTTGGTCGTGTTGCTGCTACAACTTTTTGCCTCCCTTTCCTCTCTTTGAACCACTTCAGCCTCTTCTCGGGATGCAATTGCCAACAACTATCCTCATCATGCCCTTCTTTCTTGCAATGCTTGCAAGAGGGCTTCTCTTCCTTTCTTGTCACTGAATTCGCCTTCATGCCATTTCACTTTCTTTTGTCCTCTTTTCTCGAAGATGATTCCCTTGATACACCAACTCCTGTTTTCCCTGCCTCAATGTATATTGCTTGAACATAAACCTCATCAAGATTAGTAGGTCCAAACATAAATACAGTGCTACGAATATGTGCAGGTAAACCTCCTATATACTTCATAAGAGTTTCTTGGGTATGTAAAGGAATATCTAACATCAATGCCATCTTACGAAATCCATCGGTGTATTCTTCCACTGTTTGTCCTTTTCTTAGTTTAAGACCTTTCCATTCAATTAAAGCTTTCTCTTTATAACCCAAAGGATATAATTGCTTTCTAAGTGCAGAAACAAAAACTTGCCATGATGAAAATACATTACCCACTTGTTGCGTGCCATTTTGCAACTTGCTTTGCCACTAGATGAGTGTTGTGCCTGCAAGACGAAGCGATGCCAACTTGATTTGAGTTGCCTCATCCTCTATTTGTTGCACATTGCAATAAACCTCCATATGTCTGACCCAATTATCAAGCCTCTCTACATTGACTTCACCATCATATATTGGTAATTCAAATTTCACATCAAGCTTAAGTAAAGGCATTTCTTGTTTATGTTTATGGGAATGTTTTCTTGCGATGGACTTAGAACTTGAACTTGAAGAAGAAGAAGTTGATGGAGAAGAAGGAGGTGAAGGAGGAGTTTGAGGAGGATCCTCTCCTTCTTCATTTTTGACGTTTGAAGATTCACCTAGAATCGGTCTCTTCCGTTCCAAGTAATCCTCATATAGAACCTTCATCATCTCCGACATGGCGAAGAAAGTCTTTCGAAACTCTTTCTCATCATGAGAAAGTCCCTCTTCCGATGCCATCTTCTCACTTTGAGAGGTTTTCTTTCTCGATCCAATCTCAGGATTCTCTTCAACAAGCTCGCCTTCACCATGATTCAACCTTTCCTTGGTAATCATGCAAACTCAAAAACCAACTGTCAACTAGCTCTAATACCACTTGATTCGAAAAGATCTTTTAACGACAATGGTTGAGTTTTAAAACATGAGTTAATTTACCATTTAAGAAAATTGATGAAAGAGGAAGAATTAATTATGAAACATGGCATCCATAAGAACATATACATATCTAGAAATAAGCATAAAGAAACAACAAACCATAACAAGAGAAGTTGATAACGGAGTTCGACAATCTCGCTTACGTCTCCGGGCCTTTGTCTCAGTGGGTGAGGCTTTCTTATTTCTATTCAAATCTTTAAAAGTACATCATAACAATGTCAAAAGGATTACAAACTGATCTGGTTATGTTCTACCAGATCTCAAGAACCCAACAAAACTGACGGCACTGAAAATGGATGAATGGAGCTCCCAAAAATGGCCCGCAAAGGTGCTCTTCTCAATGGCTTCCCTGCATAAAAATGGTTTTGGCTCAACAATTCTTCAACATTTTCCTGTTTTGAGCCTCTTTTATGGCTTCAAAAACCTCTGGTTTATATAGGCTTGAAGTGGGCAATAAACTCCCAACTTCCCCCCAAGATTTGGCCTCAAAAAGGGCCCAAGATCCTCCAAAAATGACCAAAATCTCCCAAAACTGGCTTAAAATCCATTAAAAGCCTTAATACATAGTAAAAAACCCACTATTGGCAAATAATACAAGCGCAACCCCTAAAATCTGGGCTCCTGGTCACTTGGGCGCCTCCATGTGGCCTGGGGCCGGTGCTGATTCGTTGGCCCCCTGGATTGTTGGCCCCGGTCATGTGGCTATGGCCCATGTGGCCATGACCTTACCCCTTTCCACGCTCTATAACTGTTATCCTCGGTCGTTAAGCCCCTGGTTACACACCTTGGTCGGCGGGCTAGCTCGACCGACCGGGCACTAACCCCAAATCCGCACGAGTGGTTGAAGCAAATGGTTATATGTCCAGGTTATATGGGATATCAATGCGATCAGGGGCTAGCTGGAATGGACGCACCATAAGTTTAGCAGTGTGGGCATATTGCATTGCCAAAATATCGTGGGATGGGGCCTAGCCCCGACCCTTTACCCCTCCACCTTATCACACACATCACTTTAAATATAAACTTCACACTATATTTAATAAGTCATAATGTGGGCAGGTTGGTAGCTCGACCTTGCCAAACCTTTCGTCGCCTGGACCGGAGGTCACGGGTTTGACCCCGGTGGACTCCAAACAACTTTTACCACATCAACCAATCAACCAATTGAGGGGTGCCACGTGGCAACCCAGGACTGTGCCACGTGGCACCATGTTATTCGCCCACTAACTGCCACGCATCAAACTCAGATTAGTCCACTTGCACCTGCCCAGTCAGTGCCACTGTACCTGTCACGTCACTGTATGGTCGTACGACCTGTACAGTCGGCTTCCACGTCAGCACTGTACGAAATGTACGGACTAGACAGTCATCATTTTTTTTGCCTGTTTTGGCCAAACGAATAGATCACGATATCTTTCACATACGACGTCCGTTTGTGCCCGTTCAAGTTGCGTTGGGTTCATATCGACGAGGCCTACACACTTGTCTGTTTTGAAGCCATTCTGAGAACTTTTATTTTTAGGCCTTCCTGAACCCATTTTGGTTCTTGGATCCATTCTGGATCAGTGTTGGTTATCTTTGCTTGGAGAATTAGCCTTGGTTGGCTATTGGTTTGCTACCAAAATTCTTCTCTCTGTCAAGGTCAAGGTGATCGAGGGTGGCATTAGTGCCTATGGTTGGGTTACAATATTGCTATATTGTCTATGGTTAAATGAGCACACCCAATATTCTAACACTTTTCTCATCAAGGTTCTTAGCTTGCTTAAGTTGATCCCACCACATGGCTGCCTTCCCTTGCAAGTGGTAGGTGGAAATTCTAGCTTCTACCTGGGATGGGTAATGATGCAGCTGGAAATATTTCTTCATTTCCAATATCCAAGCCTCTGCCTCTTCTCCTTTCCCTTGCTCACCATTGAAAGTTGGTGGCTTAATCTTCCTGACTCCCCCCTGCAAGGTGTCTCTCCTCAGGTCTTCTCCTTTTCCTCCGAACAAGAGACACACTTGGGCTGCTCCCTTGACCTGAACTTGCATGAGTTCTTCTGGTGGAATGTCTTGGAGAATGATGGTGTCTACTCATGCTTCTTGACTGCATATCACTCCCATGATCATCTCTTTTTCTATGGGATCTTGATGTTGATACTTGTCTAGCACTAGCTGCTTTCTTTGTGCTAGAGTTCTTGTTAACTTGCTTTTGTATCATATTTAGGCTTTGAAGTATCTCTTCTTGAGCCTTCATGATCCTTTAATTATTGACCCTATAGCTCTACACTTCTTTTTGCAGGCTTCTCATAGTTACAGTTCCCCACCTGTCTCTTCTCCCATTAGACTCGGTCTCAACATTACCCATGCTAGCATGCAAACTTCCAATTTCCTCTTCATGGCTGTAAAACCCTTGAGTATCCTCCATGTCTCTAGTTCTCATGTAGGAACTAAAATATGTTTTTTTGTATCTTTAATTCCACAAGAATGTGCATGCAATAATTGCCTGTTAGAATTAGGTGTATTGCAAAATATTTATCAATTAGATTACATGTAATTATTCGTTTTAAATTATGAAGAATATTAATGCACTACTCTAAAGTAGGATTCCTTAAATGCATTCATTTTTGAAACAACTTTCCAAGGACTGTCCTCATGCCTCAATCCGAGTTTTGAGCGAATAGTTACAACAATTACAAGTTGCATTTTCCACTCTTTATTGCTACAAAATTCACTTTCTTCTTAAGAAAAATTTAGTGCCTAGATAAAAATTCTAGGTCAATAGATCTCTTCTGCTTCTCAATATCTTTCCAACGACTATTCCTTTGCCCCAATCCGAGCTCCGATCTGAAATTTATGGTGGAAAAACAGTGAAGGAATATTCATTGGTACATGTAACATAGTAGCAACGCTCAACAATCATCCAATCATTTATTGATTAGATCTTCATCGTTGATCTGTCTTAATGGATTCATCGTGGATCTAATTCATATCACTTCTTCATACCTTCCATTAACCCGCTACCAACACTTAGCTCCTTTTTTCTTCGCAGACTCATAAAATTGTAACCTTCCTTTCATAACTCTGTGTGAGATATCCCAACACTTAGCCATTTTTCCATCTTCACGGGCTCACAGACTCACAAACTCATAATCTTGTATCCTTCTTTCCATAAGTCGTCCGAGAAGTCTCAAAACTAACCATTTTTCCACTTTTTCGTGGACTCACGAACTCAAGGACTCATAATCTTGTATCCTTCTTTTCATAAGTCCGTTCAAGAAGTCTCAACACTTAACCATTTTTCCACTTCTTCACGGACTCACAGATTCACAGACTCATAATCTTGTAACCTTCATTTTCATAAGTTCGTCCGAGAAGTCCCAACACTTAGCCATTTTTCCAAGATCTTACCGTGGTTTCGTGGGAGTGAGAGTTGGTCTGCCACATGGCTCCACATCACCTGCCAATTGTCATCCCGTCCAACATGTACCTGCCACCATGGTAATACACGTCTTTCTTCTACCACGTCAACTGACACATGGCCTCCACATCATGCTGATGTCTTCGTACGGAAAAATACCCAATTTTTTTCGATTTGCTTATGTTCAAATTTTTCCAAAGAGGCCCAATTCTTCACATTACCCATGGAATTTCTCTCAATTTCACCATCGTAGCTTAAATGAACAAGTTGCAGGCATACTCCATAAATTAATTCTCTACGAGTTTCCACTTCAACATTCTACTAACTCGGCCCATCCAGGCTCAACGTTGAAGACCAAACTCTAATACCACTTTGTAACGTACCCAACCACCATGGCTGGGTCATGTCACACAAAACTCTCTCATTATCAACTCTAGTACCAAAATGTAACGTACCTAGCCTCCAACTAAGCAACACTATGTGCATAATACACATAAAATGAAACTTATGTTAATTAAAGCAATTCTTTTACTGTTAGCCGATTTCTTGTAGCTTACAACTACAAATTTATAACAGATTTAGCTACATTCCATAACCATAAAACAAATGCATCTAAAGCATGCTAATAATCAACATGAAATACAACTAAACCATTCATTACAACAACATATACATCATTCTCATTAATGCAGAGTTCATGCATAACAATAACACATGTAAATAACTCAATACAGGATAAAACACTTATCTTTAAACAAGAATCGTGCAACTAGCTGCTTGGGATAGACGTTCCACCCAACCATAGATCGACTACTCCAAATCTCAATAGCCAGTCACCCCCAAGATGAGGCTAGTAATCCACAAAAGAGGGTGGTCTCTCACAGTCCACTCGCAACTCATAAATCTCATAACCCAACTGATATTCTCCTACAACTATCCCGATATTTCCACCAGCTCTTTTCTCTTGACCTTCCCAACCCAAGGAATGCACCATTCGTTTATCAGGGATCATCCAAGGGATGTATCATCTGTTTATCAAGGTAACCCAAGGTATGTACAATCCATTTATTAGGGTTAACCCAAGGGATGTACCATCTGTTTATCAGGGATATCCCAAGGAATGAGCCATTCATTTATCAGGTTCTCTCTGACACATGTAACTAGGAATCTCTCAGCTAGGAACTCAAGGGAACTTGCTGCTAGGAAAAATATCAACAAACCAACAACAAACACTTGTTATTTTAGAGCAAATCACACAGGATTTCACTCTTCCGGCCTGAGAACCGGGCTCTTCAGTTATCCAGCTCCAATTCGATCCAGTTATGCTCTAGAATTCGCCCTCCATGGCCGCACCAGCTCCAAGCTATCTCTTTTCCCCTCTTCGACTCCAATTCCTCTCTTGTGGCTTACCTTTCTTGACTCACACTCTTCCCCAAGCTGATTGTACTCAACCCCCATGTGCCGAATAACTCTGGGATGTGACCACTCACACCCACCCTATTACATGCATTCAATGATTAGCTTTAGAAACACTCAATCAGAAGGATGTGACCACTCACACCCACCCTCTTACATGTATTCAATGATTAGCTTTGGGAACACTCAATCAGTAATCAGAAGGTTCATATACAATTCTCAAGTTTAGGAAAATGGGTTAAATTGATATACATGGGTAATTACCCCTTTGACCCCTCTCGGCCATTATCCTAAACACTTCCCCCTCTTGTGGATTAATTCAACCCCCATCTCTTGTCCATGTCCCCTTAGCAGCCGGCATCACATTTTATTATTAAAACATTGAAATCAAATTCACATATTACATTGCTTGGCTGTAGCCACATATTGTATCCACATAAGTATTAATTAGACTGGGGATTATAATGGGGACGTTACATATATTGTTATCATTTCCACATGCCTTTATTCATCGGGAGAACTATCATGGACATCCCACCCCAGGTTGCTCTCATTTTTTCCATATTTACCGCACTCCTTGCAACAACATAATTCAAGCCAAATCCTCCATTAATATCATCATAAACATGCACAACAAATACATATATATATCTAAATATATTACCTAGAGTCGAATCTAGGCCCCTATTCTTGAGTTCTCTGTATTTCTGGCATATAATATAACGCTAGAAAAAACAATGAACAAGGCAATCTCCACAAGGCTCTTCTACTAAGTTGAATTTGGTGTCCAAATCTATTCTGTAGGAATATGAATAACATGGGGTGAAGCAACACAACAAATTATACACATGTCCACTAAATCAACATGTTGTAGAAAGAAAGGAAAAAAAACAATATAGAAACATTCTTGTCTCGTCAATATAATATAATATTGAGATCGTGGATCTAGTATTAAATATCGTGTTTCCTTTTGTTTTGCATTTCTAAGTTTGCTTACAGGTAGAATCATTATTGATTATCTCAACAATCTGACCAAAGACAATGCATGGGCACCAACATGTGAGACAACTTGCAATACTCATGACAACATTAGTTAATTGATTATACATAGAAATATTTTCCATGTAAATGTAGTTAGATCCATAAATATAACAATGAGATACAATAACAGCTGGTAATACAGTTGGACTTAGCATGACTAAATTAAATATCTCATAGCACAACATTGCCTTGAAATAATTAGTTCGAACCTTTGAACTAGTTCACTCAAATAACTATATATATTTAAAAGAATGCAAGAATGTACATACAACTACCACAATCTTCACTAAAGTTGCAAAGTTTAGTGGTCCATGTGGTGGGAGGACCCCACTGTTGTTGTTGAGCACTGTAAGGAACAACGACAGTTGTTGCAAGGGGATACATTGGAGGATGAGTAGGCAAAAATGAAAATAAATTTGCTCTAAATTGAATTAGGAAAGCAATTTGTTTTGTATGTTGTTTTCATGCCATGTTGTGTGTTGTGGAAGATTGGTTATGCATACTTAACACACACACACACACACACACTTAGGTTATCGTTATACTATAATTCCATATCTTATTTTCCTGTGAAAAAAAATGTAATTTTATTCAAAAAGACAAAATTACATCAGCATATGCCCTTGGAATTCTTGTGGCTATACAACTCAGAATATTCCAATAGAGTAGGAGATCGTATTCAAAATCATAGACCAACAATAAAAACTAAATACATAATTGGGGCTGATATACAAAAATAGCCCAATCCAATGACTATCAGTTCCAAACATATAGAGCTAAAAAATACATGTATCTTCTAGAAATATCATCTTAAAGTCAATTATCATAATAAGGTGTTCAATCAGATAGTGAGCCAAGTGCCGTAAAGAATTTTTTAGGAGCCCTATTGGCCTTTTTCCTAGACTTTCAAGACGCCCTGGTCTAAGAATAATCCATCTTTCGAGAGTTGGTCCGCTTCCTCATTCCAGTTCCTATAGACACGAGTAAAGGAGACAGGTGAGAAGAAAATAAGTAATCTTTTGATATAATCCATCAACAATTGTAGTGTGTACTTGTGAAGAGAATGAGTGCCATTCACACAATTTATAACTAACATTGAGTCCCCATATATGTTTAGATTGAAGATTCCTCTTTCCTTGGCTAGTAAAATCAAGAATTGTATAGCCATGAATTCAATTAAATTGTTTGAGACCTTGCCCAAACTTGTTGCAAAGGAAATTATGGAATCGTCATCAAGATGTATAATTCCTCATGCTCCCCCTTTTGTTGGAGTACCTTGGGCAACTTTATCAAAGAAGACTTGAGGGAGATTTTTTTAATAGATGGAGTTAGATGAATTTTAGGATGAGATTGTTGTTTATTATGTGGAAAATAATTTAGAATGGCTAGAGCGTTCAAAGCACATCGGGAGGAAGAGGGTTCTAAACCATATAAAATAACATGGTTCCGTGCTAGCCATATTCCCCAGACAATGATCAGGGGAAGTTATCTGATGTTTGAAGAATTTGGGTCATCCATCAAAGATTATAGATTATTGTTGATCATCTCTCCTCCCCACCTAACTGAATTCCCCAGTGATCTGTAGAGTTCATCCCAAACTGAACATGAGAAAGGGCAATGTAAGAACATATACGAGCTAGTTTCTCTGTCTTGTATACATAGGGAGCATCTACTAGGTCCCACAAAATTCCTTTTCTACGGATTCTCCCAGGTAGGTGCTTTATTGTGGAGTAGAATCCACATGAACAATTTTGATTTTGCCAGGCATTTTTGTTTCCAAAGTATTTCCCCCCACCACGAGGGTGGGCCTGCATTATTGTCTAGTATTGATGCGAAATATCCAAGTTTGGGAGCATACCCCCCCGCTGGATTAAAAGACCAAATCAAGGAGTCTTCTTGGTCTGTAGGATATACCAGGGAGGTTTTTAGAATATTTAGATAGTCCACCTAGAGAGGGGCGTGTGTTTCTTCCAGGCCTACCTCCTATCGTACTCGCCAACGAGAGCGTCTAGATTGCAAATCTCTTTGATTAATGGTGTAGATAAAATAATCTCCCTTGATTTAAACAATGTATGAAGGACTTAGGAAGGATATGCTTGCCATTGCAACCAATCCAAGGATATTTTCCAATAAGGATGTTTGCTTCGTTGTCAACTTTCCAGATGATCCACTTACTAATAAGGGAGAATGCATTTGCAATAGATTTCCAGACAATAGAGCCATTCCATGTATATTTTTGTGGCCTGCGAATCCAATCAATAACTATTTCCGTGGGGACGTATTTCTCCTTTATGACATGTGACCGAAGACCTAGGCCATCAATAATTCCCCAAACATTCTTGGCGGCTAGAGCTTGCGAGAAAATACAATTTTTTTTAATGCCCATCCACCAAGTTTTTTTAGCACTGTAAGGCACCTCCATGAGGGAAGCACAAGGGATTTTCTATCTTCTGAACTAGACCATAAATATCAGTATGATAATTGGCTGATTTTTCCTAGAATACCTTTCGGTACACAAGCCAAGGAAGTCCATTAGAACGGGATAACTTCCAGCAATGATTTTATCAATATTAACCTCCCGGTTCTATAGAGCCATCGATTGCACCAAGAGTGTAATTGTTTTCCATTTTGGAAAGCAACCAAATCCAATCATTTGTATTGTAGCTATTGGCCTTTAGGGATAACTCGAGATACTTTATACCTGCGTCGATATCCTTAACCTGTAGATCAAGAACTTGGGATATGTGTTTATTCTATTGGTATGACAGTCCCCAAGAATATAAATTAGATATCTCCACATTCACTTGCATGTCAGTTGAAATACATAAGGTTTGAAGGATATCATTTAATTGTTCTATGTAAGATAATTTTCCTTCACAGAAGATAAGGATATCGTCAACAAAAAGAAGGTGATATAATGAAAAATTTATACTAATATGGATACCTTTTATAAGGGCATATGAAACTGCATTATGAATTAGCCTACTGAGACTCTCAAACACTAGCAAGAAGAGAAGAGGGGAAAGTGACCAACCTTGTCTAATGCCATGTTATGCCTTGAAGAAGGGAGAGGCTCATCCATAGACTAGAAGAGAGAAGGAGGTGGTGCTAATGTTGTTTAGGATCCAAGTTACATAAAGGTGTAGGCAAAACCCGGGTGTATAAGAAATAGTCTTATGTATAGCTAGATGACCCTGTCAAAAGCCTTGGAAAGATCCACCTTAAAAGTAATCACCCTCTCTCTACCCATGTGAATGGAGTGTACTCCTTCCCGAGCTAATCCAACTACATGGTGTATTTTTCTTCCTTGGAGAAAACCAAATTATTCAAAGAAGATATTTTCCACTAGATGGTCTTTCAATCTGGAGGTAATCAACTTTGAGATGATTTTGTATATGTTGTTGTAGATGGATTAGGTATGAACTGATCAAAATTTTGGGGGTCGTTATCCAAATTTGGGATAAGATCAATGGATGTGGCATTGAAGGGAGCAAGTATATGTCCTATTGTTCTTGAGTATTCCACCAATTTTAATAGATATTCTCCCAGGTAGTGAAAACTTTCGGTGTATAATTCTATAGTGAAACCATCCAACTCGAGATTCTTATCCTTTTAAAATCTTTGTAGTGTCTTGCACAATCATTCCTTGGATACTTCCTCCATTAAGCTTCCATTTCCTTCTTGAGTGATAAAACTGGGGAAGAGCCCTGCTACCTAGTGAATTTTATCTACGGTGGCTCTAGGGTCAACTTTGAACGGGTTTTTAAAATGAGCAGATCCTTCCTCTGTTATGTCCTCTAAGGAAGAAGATTTTGTTCCATCCAGTCTATTAATGGACCAAATTGTGTTGGAAACCATTTTTCAATTTGCAAAATGGTGGAAAAATTTAGTATTTTCATCTCCTACTTGTAACCAAAGGGATCGACTCCGGAAGTGCCATTCCTTCTCCCTGTTCAATAGGATATTTCTTCTACTCCATTCTAGTCTTTGTAACTCTTCTTTTTGTGCTTCAAAGAGAGGGTAATCAACCTCCTTATCCTGCCAATATTTTAATTTATGTTCTATATCTAGTAGGGTTCTAATTTTCTTCTTCCTTGTGTCCTTATTCCAAGCATTTGAGACTTTTTTTGCCCTTTTGATATTGGAAAAGAATTGAATTGTGGGATATTCTAGTAGATGTGGATTGTAGGGAATCCAATCAGTTTTTATGGGCTCAATATAGGACTGTTCCTCTAACCATACGGGGTTGAATTTGAAGGGGCTAGGTGGTTTTTATGTGCTTAGGGAAATCTCCAAGAGAATTGGACTGTGATCCAACACCCCCCTGAGGCTACCCACTGTCGAGTCCGAAAGTTGTCCCAAAGGACCTCTAATAGAAGAATTATGTCCAAACGTTGTGTAATTCTATATGTGCTCGAGAACATGTTCCTCCAGGTGGGAGAGTATTTTATTGGCTGAATATAAAAAAGCCCGCGTCTCCAGTTTTGCTAAGAATAAGTCTACTAGAGGGTCCCTATAAGTTGTGTTGGGTATGTGTTATATTCTCTGCACATGTTGCATTTTTGCGTCGTTTTTCGTGTCTATTGTTGAGCGGTTTTTCGACACATGGTTTTTGCTGATAGTTTTCTATTTCCGGTTAAGGAATTAGGGTTGTTGACTAATCCATGTCATTGGTTATTGTTTTGGATGCCGCTAGMTCCTATATGTATATTGTATTGTAAACAATGTATCACTATGAATGAATATAGAATATGTTGGTTTTCCTGGTTTGGGTTTCCAGGGGAAAAATCTATGTGTAATGTTTGTATTTKCCATTGTATCTTTTCTATTCTTTTATTGAAAATCTGTTTGCAGTAAATATTGTACAAGGTTAAAATCTACAAGTTGTTGAACCCAAAATCTCACAATCCCCGAGAGTAAAATTCGAATCACCCCTAATGAGAACTCAATGTCAAGGACTTGGGGGCCTATTGGTGGGAGAAAATGATTTTCACCCAACCCACCAGGGATCAAACCCCATCGAGACATTGACCCGTTGTGATAAGGCTCAAACGGTAGGCGACCCTTGAGATAAATTTCCACTCCAGTGGAAGTCGAGACATCTCGGCTCTTGCTGAGTCACAAGTTATTGGTATATTTGGCTTATAGGCTGTTAGATATACTCTTGGGTTTATAGTGGCAACCGACGGATTTGAACCTGGGCCATGGCCAGGTAATCCCGACGAGTTATCGATTCCCCATGGTTTAAAAAAAAATGAGAACTCGATACAAAGTAGCGAGGGGGGATTAGAAAATCCAGTTCTATCGTTCCTCTCCATATAGGGTCCATAGATATTGATACAGGGGAAGCACATATTTAGCTCATTGGAATAATTCCATATCTATTATGAAATTGATTGTACTTCACTATGCAGAGACTTTAGATTGATTGTTTTATCGCAATTACAGGTGCAAGAGACGCAGAGGTTGATATAAATTAATTAAATTCCAATTCAATGTGCATTGCACATGCCTAAAGAATGAAATATAAATTAATATTTGAATTCACGGGCATTAAAAAAGATTTTTTAATCCTAAGAAAGTTGTCGCCGGTTCCACAATAAGACCCCAAATCAATAAACTAATGGTATGCAAAATAAAAAAATTTAAGTATTTAAGAAAAATAATAAAATTTAATATCCAATGTAAAATTATGGAAAACATGTAATTTTTTTTTGTTAACTAGCAAAGTAATGAGTAGTCAATGAATATTTCATTGCTATATACACCACCTTTGGTAGGTATAATAAAGTTAATATGAAGTACAATTTTTATATTTTATTTTATTTTATTTTTTAGTGGAAGAAAGCACCCAAACACGCATAGAACTTCCCCACATTTACTGGATAGTACGGCTTGGCCTTGGGGGAATCAAGATAGTTATTCCAGTGATCAACAAAAAAACATGGAAAACTCACGTCTAGCTCTAGACCAATTGAGATAACCTAAGTACAATTTTTATTTTTATTTTTTTAATATATAATTTGACAAATTGAAAAGAAGTAAACATATCATGAAATTTAACTTGTAAAACTCTCAATTGCAATTAAATATTATTAAATTGACATGATAAAAAAAAATATTTCAATATGAACAATTTCATTTTAATAAATAAATTTCTAAATTCAAAATATATTTTTTAAAAATTTACTAGTAACTTATATCTCTACTTGAAATATACTTTTATAACACCACAAAGTACTTAGTGAACCATTAAGTTTATTTTTGTTTTATATTTGACAATATCCGGTAATGAGTTTATTTTTAATTTTTAATTTTTTATTTCAATTATATGTTGTCGATATTAATAGTGTATATAAGTTATATAACATTTTTATTTAATAATAACATAATATAAAATAATTGAAAAATTCCAATTCATGGTGTAGGGAGTAGGGTACTGTATGTACACCTCCACATCAAATTGGTGTGTATGAAACCCCTTTGTTTTTGAAAAGTATTGAAAATTGGTACTTATTAATATTAAAAATAGCAAGCTCTCAAGTTCCAAACAGGTAAAAAAGGTCCCCAATAGGTTGGGAATGGTTTATGTAACTTGGGAGCTTTTTGGTATTAGTAAGTACCAATTTTCCATATTATTAAATTAAAATGAAAATATTTTTATTCAATTATTACAAACACCTAATATTACAAATATTTTTATTATAATTATTCAAAATATCACTATAAAACAAAGAGTAAAGTACAAGTAAATCTTAGTTAAAAAATATTTAAACAAAAAACTTAATATAACTCACTTTGCAGCTGTGAATACAAATAACTAGAACTTACTTTGGAGTTGTGGATACAAATAACTTTTAATGCATGTATTTTTACATGAAAATCAAATAAATCAATGCTTTTTTAATGACAAACATTTGCTCCAGTTTTCCAAGTTTATATGATGTAAAAGTTTAATTTTAAAAATATATCAAAATTAATTATATATATATATATATATATATTCTCATTTTCTTGTTGAATCTTTATGTATATTTAAATTTTGTGTTCTTTTAAATATATTCATATAATTATTAGCACAAATTAAATTATTAATTTGAATATTATAGTTGTAACACAAATTAAATTTGTAATTTGGATATTATAGCTGTTTGCTATATATAAAATTTTAGTTTTGGAGATTTTAATATTGTTTGAACTCCAATTTGATTGAAATAAAATTTAAAATGTATCATTATTTGGGTACATTGTAATCTAAAATATTTTTTGTATTTCTTAAATATATAATATTGTGGCTCCCAACTTAACCTTTCTTGTAAATTTGGGCCAAACTTTTTTCGTTGTTTGGAACATCCTTCTTGCTTTCCGTAAACTGTGGTTAGCCCTAATCTTGAAGATCAAAAGTATCTCTTTGTTTTGACTAGAGTAAGGAAGATAATCAATATTGCTAAAATAAGAACTAATTCTCATGAGATGCATAGTGAAACTAAACGTTGGACAATTCCCAAAACATCATGGAATGAAAGAATGTGTGACCAATCTTGGTCTCAATGGACATTAACAACCACCACCATCATCATCATCACACACAAACAAACACACACACAAATGTGTGTGTGTGTGTGTGTGTGAGAGAGAGAGAGAGAGAGAGATAGAGAGAGAGATAGAGAGAGCATAACTATGATTAAGTACTTAATGTACAAGAACGAGATAAATAACATGGATAACAAGAGGCTCCCCAAAATTTCTTCAAAATCTAGCCAAAATCACCAACGACTCAAGTGGAGATGGCATAATGATGTCAAGTATTGTCTAAATAATTGGGGAATAAAATAAGTTATTCTGCATAATATCAATGATATTAAAAATATTGTACAAACTAAATTTTAAGGAGAATCTATGGTGTGATAAAGAATTAGAGGATAAAAGAAAATTAAGATATTATAAGGAGGTGGTTAACCCTAACCTTGAAGATCAAAAGTATCTCTCTGTTTTAAATAGCGTAAAGAAGATAATAAATATTTCTAAAATAAGAACTAATTCTCATGAGCTGCATAGTGAAACTAGGCGTTGGACAATCCTCATAACACCATGGCAAGAAATAATCTGTCACCTTTCTGACACCAAGAGGGTTGTAGATGAAAAACACTTTCTCCTAGAATGCCTTGTATATACCGAAATTAGATCCCAATTTCCAAATATTTGTCACAATACCGACCTTCCTAACCTTCTAAGTCATCAAAACTTTAGTGATCTTGGAACACTTCTCTTAATGCTTTTCAAGCATCAAAATGACATTTTTGTTAATTTTAGCAGCATCGACAGTCATTCTCCAATGAGAGGCCATATGGGCCACCCTAAGGCTAGCCAGGGAGATTTGGAGAATCAAATTGTCTTGTGAGGTATTGACAAAAGCCAGGGGGAACGTACAACCTCTGTGATTCAAACCAAAAGTCAGGATGAACGAGATGTTATCTGAATCTAATGCAAAAGTAAGGGGGAACGTACAACCTCTGTGAGCATAGATAGTCTAGTGCAAAAGTCAGGGGGAACGTACAACCTTTGTGAGCATAGACATACTAGTGCAAAAGTCAGGGGGAACGTACAACCTCTGCGAGCCTAGTCAAGCCTCGTGAGCCATGAGCAAAAGTCAAGGCATATAGCAAAAGTTAGGTTGAATATAAAATTCCTATGAGCTAGAAACAAACGATATTCCTAATATTGCAAATGATATAAATGTATTGATCTAGTGCGTTGGCACGTGTAACATTGTCCACCATGAAGAGAATTTCGAATTGCCTTGTAAAAGAGTGGAAGGTTGTAACTGAAGTCTTAAAGTGTAGTTCTATTTTGGAACTAAAGAAGTGTAATGTTGAGTTATATTTGGAGTTGTAAGTCTAGTTCTATTTTAGAACTAAAATTGTAATGCTTTGAGTTACAGTAGAGTCTTAATTCTAGTTCTATTTTTAGAACTAAAGTGTAATGTTGAGTTACAATGGAAGTCTTAAGTCTAGTTCTATTTAAGAACTAAAGAGTAATGTTGAGATGCAAATGAGAGTCAAGAATCTAGCTCTATTCCAGAACTAAAGTGTAATGTTGAGTTGCAAGCTGAGTCTTAAGTCTAGTTCTATTTTAGAACTAAAGTGTATTTTGGCGAGTTATAGCAGGAGCTCTCAAGTCTAGTTCTATTTTGGACCTAAAGCATGCAGTCTTAAGTCTAGTTCTATTTTGGGACTAAAGTGCTTAATCTTTGAGTTGCAGGCTGAAGTCTTAAGTCTAGTCATATTTTAGAACTAAAGTGAATGTTGAGTTGCAATTTGCAAGAGTCATAAGTATAGTTCTATTTTAGGAGAATAAAATTATGTAATCTTGGAAGGTTGTAATTGAGTGCCAGTCTGGATTCTATTTTCAGGACTAAAGCATATGGTCTCAAGTCTAGTTCTATTTTTGAACTAAAGTGTAATGTTAGGTTGTAACTGAATTCTCAAGTCTGGATTCTATTTTCGAACTAAAAGCATACCAGTCTCAAGTCTACTAGTTCCTAGGATTCGAGGAACTAAAGTATGAATGTGAGTTATGATTAACTCATGCAAACAAGTTACTATTTGAGTCTCTCCTCTTCTCCTCTTCAACCTATGAGGAGAATTAGAGCCTCTCTTAAGCACAATTTTGAGATGTAGGTTAAGGGTGAAGCATATTAGAGGCACATATCAGTGATAAATAGCCAACATGCCAAAGCAACATATAGGTGTTGTATATCAACAATAGAGGCAACATATGAGATGTGTATTTCAACAAAGTCTTTAAGAGTCTTTGTTAGAGTGAGTCATCTTAGCTTGCAGAAGCTCTTTCACAGAAAAACATTCATGGTGGATATTTATGAGTGATCTTACATTATTAATACAACAAAGGAATATCATTTGTTAGAGTTTTCTCCATGTACAGGTTTCCCCAAGGTATATGTGTTGTTGATGTGCATGCTTACTTTTCTACATAGTTATTGCTATTAGGTTATGATTTGGTATTATTGGGAAGTGTATTAAGATGGAATCCAAGTGTTGAAGAAAATAAAAGAATTAATTAGCATAGAAATCAAGCTCATCATTCCACATGGTATTAGAGCTTGATTGAATAAATGTATTTGAAGTCACGACAACATGTACACAGGATCAGCAACAATTCGTTTCAGTGTGAAGTCCATGGCATCCTCCATTTCCGATTAGGGCGAGGAGATGAAGCTTGGAAGGCTACCAACTTTAATGGAAGCTTGGATAACAAATATCACCAAGGAGAATGATCAGAGCCTGCTTGACCACGGTGGTGGGAGAACCCTACGAATAATGCGGGAAGCTTGGCCAGGAAGAGTCAAGAAAGAAGCAAAGAGACCAAAGCCCGAATCATCTGGCCTCAGTCAAAGAGACAATGCATAATACACCGCAATGACCCTGCGTTAATGGCTGCCGGGGCTATGCTCCGATACCTGGTAGATACATCGAGCAAGATTGAGTCGAAGAGGGACAGCAGCACACACTTAAATTGTTTGAAGATGGAGAAAAGGTGCTTGAAGAATCAATGGCATCTTTCTACATTTCCGGAATGCTTAGGATGGGTAAGCTTTTAGTCACCGAAAGGGTGATAGTGGACGATGATTATTTAGTGTGGGCCATATTTTATGATCTTCCTTCTTCATGGGACACCTTCTTATCCAATGTAAGAGGGAGAGAGATTCAACCCACGTTTGAGAATTTATGGCACGATTTCCTCTAGGAGGAGAGTCAAACAACTACCATGAGCGAGCCAACGAAAGAAGAGCACTCAACTTTAACATCAAGATTCAAGAGAGGGAAGAAGAAAAGGCACTTTCCAGAAGGCTCTCAGAGGAGACAAACACCAAAGGTACATTCAAAGGCAAGAATATTGAAAAATCTAAGATTAAATGATTTAGTTGTAATAATTTAGGTCATTTTGCTAAAGATTGTTGGTTTAGAAAGAAATATCCATGGAAAGGGAAACATCATGCCTCAACTGCTGAGGATGGTGAATCGAAAAGAAATAAGAAAAGTCCTTCTCTATTGAAATTAAAATAGAGAAACATAATTACTTGTTTTCTGCCTTATCCAGTTTAGGTTTCACGGGGCCGAAACTTGGTTAGTAGACAATGATCACATCAAAGCACATGACAGGAGTACAAGGAGATCCTTTCAGAGTTCGAGACAAAATATTTTGCAAAGCAGGTTGAGCTTAGGGATGACAAATTTTACAATATAGAGTGCGGCTCTATCTCCTTTAGATTGGAATATGGGGCTAGACTTCATGTTGATGAAGTATTATATGTTCTAGGGCTCAAGAAGAATCAACTATCAGTTGAAACCCTTGAGAACAAGGGATATTGGAAGATCTTCAAGGACAGGAAGAGAGCACCTATGGGCTAAAGGTAGCCACTTAAGTACAACAAAGAACCCATTGGAACTTGCATTGGAGGACTGTACGTCGTGTCAAGACAGTCATTTCAGGCATTGGCTCATGATGCGATTAGCTCCAGACAGTCATTTCAGGCATTGGCTCATGATGCGACTAACTCCAATGAGTTGTGGCACAAATGACTTGGACATATTCATTACAAATCTCTTCTAGATCTATAGAGCATGGTATGTGGCATGCCCTCTATTTCTCTTAGTAAAAATGAAATTTGTAAGGGATGCATGCTAGGTAAAAATATAAAGAAAGCATTTCCTAGTAGTGACAACAGAGCCCAGGGCATCTTAGATTTGGTTCATTTTGATGTATGTGGTCCCATGTCATCTCCCTCACTCAGTGGTTGTTAGTATTATGTCATTTTTATTGATGATTACTCAAGAAAATGTTGGATATATTTCCTTAAAGCTAAAAGTGACACATTTGATAAATTCAAAGAGTTTAAAGCTTTTATTGAAAAGCAGACAGGGAAACACATCATAATCCTTATAACAGACAATGGAGGAGAGTTTGAATCTCTCCAGTTTGAGGATTTCTGCAAGTTAGCAGGAATCAAGAGACAATTGACCGTGCCATATAACCCTAAGCAAAATGCAGTTGCTGAGAGGAAAAACAGGACAATTTGTGAGGCAACGAAAACAATGATGTTTGACCAGGTTTTGCCAAATTCTTTATGGCCAGAAGCTACCTCCACTACCGTGTATATTCAAAATAGGTGTCCACATGCTATCTTGAAGAACAAGACTGCTGAAGAGGTCTTCTCAGGGATCAAACTTGAAGTAGGGCATCTAAGGATATTTGGGTGTCCTGTGTATATTCATGTCCCTAAGGAAAAGAGGACAAAGATTGAACCCTCAGGCAAGAAAGGGGTTTTTGTGGGGTATAGTAAGAACTCCAAGGCTTACATAATTTATTTACCAGGTCAGAGGCAAATAGAGGCAAGAAAAGATGTGACTTTCCATGAGGAATCCACATTTAAGAAATCCAGAGAGCTTCAGCAGGAATCAGAAGCAGTTCAACCAGCTTCACCCTCTTCTGAAAATGAAGAGTCAAATGATCAGAGGGAGGAACCTCGTGAAGGGACAAGTAATGAGCCCCTAGAACCTACTGAAGTGTTATAAATAATTCTTGAAGAAACTCCAGCCAAAAGGAAGCCATGGTGGCTTAAATAAATAGTGCAAAAAGCAGAAAGGATAACTGCTGCTAAAGGAACTTTCAGGGAAAGGAAGAGGCCTCATATGTTTGGAGGCTATATTGCACTGATGAGAAGCATTAATGATGTCGAACCTTCTTCATTTGAAGAAGCAGATAAATTACAAGTATGGAAGGATTCCATGCTTGAGGAATATAGGTATATTATAAAGAACAATGTTTGGGACATTGTGCCGAGGCCAAAAGACAAATCAATGGTTTCTTCCAAATGGATCTATAAGATCAAATATCCAGCTGATGGAAGTGTGGAAAAGTTCAAAGAAAAATTTGTATCTAGATACTTCACTCAGAAAGAAGGAATCGAATACGAAGAGACTTTTTCCCCTGTAGCCAGGTATACCTCCATTCAAACTATTATTGCTTTAGCTCTTGTTCTTGGTTGGAAGCTACATCAGATGGATGTAAAACCAACATTCTTGAATGGAAAGATTGAACAAGAGGTATTTGTGGAACAACTAGATGGTTTTGTACTGCATAACAAAGGCACTCATGTATGCAAGTTAAGGAAAGCCTTGTATGGTCTTAAGCAAGCTCCCAGAGTTTGGTATGTCAGGATTGATGGCTTTCTTAAAAGCCTGGGATTTCAGAAAAGTGATGTTGATGCAAATCTGTACTTCAAGGTAAGAGGTAACCAACCTGTTATACTAATTCTGTATGTTGATGATTTCTTTCTAACAAGAGATGGAGGGATAATAGCCTGGTGTAAGAGGGAGCTAACCTCAGAATTCGAGATGAAAGACTTAGGCTTGATGCATTACTTCCTAGGATTGGAAGTATATCAAAAACAAGGCGAGATATTTTTGGCACAAGGAAAATACACAGTGGATGTACTAAAGAGGTTTGGTATGATGGATTGCAAATCCATTTCTACTTCGATGATTACCAACCTGAGGAAGCTGCATGATTCTGGTACAAGTTCAAATTTGGTGGATCCCACCATGTATAGGCAACTGATTGGATCATTGATGTATATGATCCACACTAGGCCAGATATATTCTATGTAGTGATTGCAATGAGTCAGTTCATGACTGAACTGAGACAGAGACACTGGGTGGCAACAAAGCACATCTTGAGATATCTCAGAGGGACCATGACTTATGGTATGAGATATACATCCAGTGGTGGTTTATTTCTGCATGGGTATGCAGATGCTAACTGGGCAGGAAGCCCGGTGGATCGGAAGAGTACTTCCAGATACTGCTTCAGTTTAGGATCCACTATGATCTCTTGGTCAAGCCGGAAGAAGGGATCCATTGCACAGAGTACAACAGAGGCTGAGTACATTGCAACAAGTGATGCTAGCAAGGAAGCAATATGGCTTAGAAAATTGGTTTCTGGGTTGTTTGGCGACAAGCTCGAGACAACGGTGGTTCACTGTGATAATCAAAGTTGCATAAAATTGACAGAGAACCCGATATTTCACGACAGGTCAAAACATATTGACATGAGGTACCACTACATCCGAGACTTGGTCCAGAGAAAAACTGTAAAGTTACAATACATAGCCACAAGCGAGCAGGTAGCTGATATCCTGACCAAGCATCTGACCTCGAGATAGTTTGTGCAGCTGAGAGGCAAGCTTGGTGTGGATGAGAATGAATCCCTCATTGAGAGGGAGTGTTAAATTTGGAAGCATCGACAGTCATTCTCCAATGAGAGGCCATATGGGCCACCCTGAGGCTAGCCAGGAAGATTTGGAGAATCAACCAGTCTTGTGAGGTATTGAAAAAATCCAGGGGGAACGTACAACCTCTGTGATTCAAACCAAAAGTCAGGACGAACGAGATGCTATGTGAGTCTAATGCAAAAGTTAGGGGGAACGTACAAACTTTGTGAGCATAGACCGTCTAGTGCAAAATTCAGGGGGAACGTACAACCTCTGTGACCATAGACAAACTAGTGCAAAAGTGAGGGGGAACGTACAACCTCTATGAGCCTAGTCAAGCCTTGTAAGCCATGAGAAAAAGTCAAGGCATCTAGCAAAAGTTAGGTTGAATATAAAATTCCTATGAGCTAGAAACAAACGATATTCATAATATTGCAAATGATATAAATGTATTGATCTAGTGCGTTGGCACGTGTAACATTATCCACCATGAAGAGAATTTTGAATTGCCCTGTAAAGAGTCGAGTTGTAACTGATGTCTTAAGTTTAGTTCTATTTTAGAACTAAAGTGTAATGCTAAGTTGTAACTGAAGAATTAAGTCTAGTTCTATTT
>SNQJ01S0026645.1:2585-51633 GCA_010110895.2 Picea sitchensis | reverse complement strand
AGAATCTACTTTTATAATTTTGTTATATATAATAAAATTACTTGACTTCTCTCTCTCTCTCTCTCTCTCTCTCTCTCTCTCTCTCTCTCATATATATATATAATTTCAAAAAGAGGTATGATTTATATTCGTAATCAGCCATTACCATTAACAATACAAAATAAACTTTCTTGAGTCTAACTATACATGAGTACATTAAAAATTGTATATAGTTGTCAAGAAAAAACACAAGAAAAACATTTTTACATGAGCTTAAAACTAGGGTTCATGAATATATTATGTTTTATGATCTTGGAGTATTTTTGTGATTTTCCAGATTCCTTTTTAAATGCCAGTCCAACTTTTGATAGTTGATCAAATTCTTCATTCCTTGCTCCTATAGACATGTTCAAAAGTGAAGTGAGAGAAGGTTTTTATGTTGCTGTCGATACCTTGAAATACAAGTTGAAGTGAAGTTTTGTAATGTGAAGACTCCTTTCATCCATTGAATAACCAACATAAAATCACCATATATTTGAAGGTGGGAAATTCCTTTTTCTCGAGCCAAACATAGAACAAGCTTGAGGGCCAATAATTCACATAAAATATTTGTTTCAATGCCTATACCAACAAAATATGAGATACTATGATCATCTGAGAGATGTAGAATACCTCAAGCTCCTCCTCTAGCAGGGTTTTCTTGAGAAGCCTCATCAAATAAAGCCCAAGGCATTTCCTTGTTTATAGTTTTACAGGACTTGTGTTTGGGGGTGTGGGAAGTTGATATCTAAGAGAAGGCATAGAGTATATTTAAACATTGTATGGCACATTGCAAAGCAATAACTTCTTTATCCTCAAACATCCAGTTTCTTTCTAACCACATTCCTCAAGATATAATGAGAGGGAGGGACTTGAACAAAGTTTCGTTGTTTGAGAACAATATTTTAAGATCCTCCTCAACTATATAACCATTCTAGGTTTTTTTTCAAACTTGTGATCACTTGCTTCCATCCATATTTGTTTGGTGTAATTGTAAGACAAAATCAGGTGCGAGTTTGTTTTTGAGTCTATGTTACTCAAACAACATCTTCTAGGCCCTTCAAAACTTATTTTTTGAAGAATGTCCCACGTAAGAGCTTTATTCTTCAAGAAGAGTCACATGAATAGTTTTGATTTTGCTAGGAATTTGAACTTCTAGAGCGTTTTCCACCATGAGACTTGTGGCGCTTCACTCTCCTCCCAAGCTAGTGTTTTATACCCAATTTTTGACTCATGGTTTCCCGTGAGATTTAGGGACCAAGCAAGTTGATCTTCTTCCTCAGTTAATTTCACAAAGCATCTTTGGAGATTCCGAGAGTAGTTTTCCCAAGTGTATACATCTTCCTCTCTAAACCTAATCTCCCTGCATGGTAGCCAACATTCCTGCCTTGTGTCCCAGTTTCCTTGAGCAATTTGTCTTAGAGTTTCGTAGCCCTTGCTTTTTAGCTCATGGGTCATATGACCTAGAAGTTTATGAGCTTCCTTGCATCCAATCTAGGGATCTAAGCCTATGATAATTTTATCTCCCTTTCCAATATTCATGACCAACCAATTATCAATCAGTGGAAAGTTGAAAGAATGACTTTCCAAATGATTCATGCAACTTGAAATTTTTTGGGGGCTTTAAGATCCAATCCTCTATTGAGTCTCGTTGAATGTATTTTTCTTTTGTGACTTGAGCCTACAACCTAGTGCCTTGGATAAGCCTCCAAATATTCTTGGTGGTTAGAGCTTTTGAGAACAAAAATATATTCTTTAGACCCCATCCATCCTCAACTTTTGAAATGGCAAGCATTTTCCAAGAGGCTAACAATTTTTTTTTTCTTTCATGCTTCTCTGAACCAAATACATTTAAAGTAGAGTTGTGAATGCCTTTTGATATATTATATTATATATATTGTAATTATTATTTTATATATATATATATATATACTTTACCAGTCAAATCGCTGGACGGAGGGGGGTCCCTTATCCCACAAACAAGGGGGTCTCATACACCAATTTAATGTGGTAGCTTGGCCGTGACCTTAAAAATAGATTATTATTATTATTATTATATAATTTTTAAAAGACAAATGCTAAGTTGTAATTAACCCTCGTTTATGTATTAATATGTAATAATAGTTTTGGTTGAAATGAGAACACACCCATCACACTTAGGGATTGAGGGTCACCATGAAATAAAAAAATTCTATTATATTTCCCATTCGCGCGGGTAGAGCCACAATGTTTATTTGATTTTATACAACTCACAGTTTCTATTAAACAAAATACAAAAATAGTGCTATATTAACACCTTCACATACAAGTGCCACATACTATAGTGGCTATGTCCCTACCGACATTGAATTTGTACATGGTTTTTCTGGACGGAAATGAAAAGCAGAGCTAGTTTGTAAAGTAAAATTTAAATAATAAAATGAAAAATCTTAAATTAATTCATATGTAAGTTAAGGTAGAGTATCATTTAGCGAGACTTCAACGCTACAGGAACACTACCCTCATCTTCACAAGGAGAGTGCACAAAATCTTGTATACACTATATGGGTTTTGTTTCGAGACAAACGATTAGAGCAGGTTTTGAATCTTTCGACATAGTTTCCAAACATAAAAAAGGAAAAAAAAAACAATATAGAAATGTTCTTGTCTCGTAAATATAATATGATATTGAGATCATAGATCTAGTATTAAATATCGTGTTGCCTTTTGTTTTGCATTTCTACGTTTCCTTACAGGTAGAACCATTATTGATTATCTCAACAATTTGACCAAAGACAATGCATGGGCACCAATATGTGAGACAACTTGCCATACTCATGACAACATTAGTTAATTGATTGTACACATAAATATTTGTCATGTAAATGTAGTTAGATGCATAAATATAACAATGTCATGTAAATGTAGTTAGATGCATAAATATAACAATGAGATACAATAGTAGCGGGTAGTACAATTGGACTTAGCAAAACTAAATTAAATATGTCCTTGAAATAATTAGTTCAAACCTTTGAACTAGTTCACTCAACTAACTATATATATTTTAAAGAATGCAAGAATGTACATACAACTACCACAATCTTCACTAGTTGCAGAGTTTAGTGGTCCATGTGGTGGGAGGACCATACTGTTGTTGTTCAACACTGTAAGGAACACCGACAATTGCTGCAAAGGGATACATTGGAGGAGGAGTAGGCAAAAATGAAAATAAAGTTGTTTTGAATTGACTTAGGAAAATAATTTGTTTTGTATGTTGTTGTCATGCCATGTCGTGTGTTGTGGAATATTGGTTATGCACACACACACACACACACACACACACACTTAGGTTATCGATCTACTATAATTCCATATTTTATTTTCCCATGAAAAAAAAGTAATTTTATTCAAAAGGACAAAATTACATCAGCATATGCCCTTGGCATTCTTGTGGCTATAAAACTCAGAATATTCTAGTAGAGTAGAGATCATATTCAAAATCATAGACCAACAATAAAAACTAAATACATAATCGAGGCTGATATGCAAAATTAGCCCAATCTAATGACTAACAATTCCAAACATATAGAGCTCAAAAATACATGTATCTTATAGAAATATCATCTTAAAGTCAAGAATCATAATAAGGCGTTCAATCAAATAGTGAGCCTGCAAGTGTCGTGAAGAATTTTTAAGGATCCTTATGGGCCTTTTTCCCAGAGTTTCCAGACGCCTTAGTCCAAGACTAATCCATCTTTTGAGAGTTTGTTTGCTTCCTCATTCCAGTTCCTGTAGACATGAGTAAAGGAGACACGCAAGAAGAAAATAAGCAATCTTTTGACTTATCCATTAGTGGTTGTAGTGTGTACTTGTGAAGAGAATGAGTGCCATTCACACAATTTATAAGTAACATTGAGTCTCCATATATGTTTAGATGGGATATTCCTCTTTCCTTCGCTAGTAAAATCAAGAGTTTTATAGCCATGAATTCAATTACATTGTTTGATACCTTGCCCAAACTTGTTGCAAAGGAAATTGTGGAATCCTCATCAAGATGTATAATTCCTACTACTCTCCCTTTTGTTGGAGTATATCGGAAACTGGTTCCCAAGCTCCCAAGCTCCGAATGGGTAAAAAGGTCCCCAATAGGTCGGGAATGGTTTATGTAACTTGAGAGATTTTTGGTTAGGTATTAATAAGTACCAATTTTCCATATTGTTAAATTAAAATGAAAACATTTTTATTCAATTATTACAAACACCTAATATAACAAATATTTTTATTATATTTATTCAAAATATCACTATAAAACAAAGAGTAAAATACACGTAAATATTAGTTAAAAAATATTTAAATAAAAAAACTTAATAGAACTCACTTTATAGTTGTGGATACGAATAACTTTTAATGCATGTATTTTTACCTGAAAATCAAATAAATCAATGCCTTTTCAATGACAAAGATTTGCTCCAGTTTTCCAAGTTTATATAATGCAAAGTTTAATTATATATATATATATATATATATATATTTATTTATTTATTTGTTTTTTCCTCATTTTCTAGTTGAATATTTATGGATATTTAAATTTCGTGTTCTCTTAAATATATTCATATAATTATTAGCACAAATTAAACTATTAATTTGAATATTATAGTCGTAGCACAAATTAAATTTGTAACTTCGATATTATAGTTGTTTGAGACATATAAATTTTTACTCTAATTTGATTGAAATGAAATTTAAAATGTATCATTGTTTGGGTAAATTGTAATCAAAAATATTTTTTATATTTCTTAAATATATAATATCATGGCTCCCAACTTAACCTTTGTTGTAAATTTGGGCCAAAGTTTTCATTGTTTCAAACATCATACCCAGTTCTTTCTTTCCAACCCTAATCTTGAAGATCAAAAGTATCTCTCTGTTTTGAGTAGAGTAAGGAAGAGAATCAATATTGCTAAGATAAGAATTAATTCTCATGAGATGCATAGTGAAACTAAACTTTGGACAATTCCCAAAACATCATGGCATGAAAGAATGTGTGACCAATCTTGGTCTCAATGGACATTAACCACCACCACCATCATCATCATCATACACACACAAACACACACACATGTGTGTGTGTGTGTGTGTGTGAGAGAGAGAGAGAGAGAGAGAGAGAGAGAGAGAGAGAGAGAGAGAACATAACTATGATTAGGTACTTAATGTACAAGAATGAGATAAATAACATGGATAACAAGAGGCTTCCCAAAATTTCTTCAAAATCTAACCAAAATCATCAACGACTCAAGCGGGGATGGAATAATGATGCCAAGTCTTGGCTAAATCATTGGGAAACAAAAGAAGAAGTTATTATGCATAATATTAATGATATTAAAAATATTGTACAAGCTAAATTTTAAGGAGAATCTAYGGTGCGATAAAGAATTAGAGGATAAAAAAAAATTAATATATTATAAGGAGGTGGTTAACCCTAACCTTGAAGATCAAAARTATCTCTCTGTTTTGACTAGCGTAAATAGAAGAATCAATATTTCTAAAATAAGAACTAATTCTCATGAGTTGCATAGTGAAACTTGACATTGGACAATCCTCAAAACACCATGGCAAGGAAGAATCTGTCACCTTTCTGACACCAAGAGGGTTGAAGATGAAAAACACTTTCTCCTAGAATGCCTTGCATATACTCAAATTAGATCCAAATTTCCAAATATTTGTCACAATACTGACGTTCCCAACCTTCTATGTCATCAAAACTTTAGTTATCTTGGAACGCTTCTCTGAATGCTTTTCAAGCATCGAAATAACATTTTAAAGATATCCAAGTAATCTCTTGCTTTTCTTAAGGTTTGATAGACCAATTTTGGTCTCAATGGACGCTAACCACCACCACCACCTCTCTCTCTCTCTCTCTCTCACACACACACACACACACACACACACACACACACACACACACACACACACACACACAATGCTTATATACGAATCTACTTTTATAATTTTGTTATATATAATAAAATTACTTGACTTTTGCTCTCTCTCTCTCTCTCCTATATATATATATATATATATAATTTCAAAAAGAGGTATGATTTTATTCGTAATCAACCATTATCATTAACAATGCAAAATAGAATTTCTTGATCCAACTATACATGAGTACATTAAAAACCGTATATAGTTGTCAAGAAAAAACACAAGGAAAACATTTCTACACGAGCTTAAAACCAGGGTTCATGAATATATTATGTGTTATGATCTTGGAGGACTTTTGTGATTTTCCAAATTCCCTTTTCCAATGCTAGTCCAACTTTTGATAGTTGATCAAATTCTTCATTCCTTTCTCCTATTGACATGTACAAAAGTGAAGTTAGAGAAGGTTGTTATGTTGATCTCGATACCTTGAAATATAGGTTGTAAAGTGAAATTTTGTAATGTGAAGACTCCTTTCATCCATTGAATAACCAACATAAAATCACCATAGATTTGAAGGTGGGAAATTCCTTTTTCTCGAGCCAAACTTAGAACAAGCTTGAGGTCTAGTAATTCACATAAAATATTTGTTTCAATGCCTATACCAACAAAAAATGAGATACTATGATCATCCAAGAGATGTAGAATACCTCGAGCTCCTCCTCTAGCAGGGTTTTCTTGAGAAGACTCATCAAATAAAGCCCAAGGAATTTCCTTGTTTATAGTTTCACAGGACTTGTGTTTAGGGGTGTGGGAAGTTGATTGCTAAGAAAAGGCATATATTATATTTAGACATTGTATGRCACATTTCAAAGGAATAACTTCTTTATCCTCAAACATCCAGTTTCTTTCTAACCACATTCCCCAAGCTATAGTGAGAGGGAGGGATTTGAACAAGGTTTCATTGTTTGAGCACCATCTTTTAAGATCCTCCTCAACTATAGAACCATTCTAGTTTTTTTTCAACCTTATGACTGTCTGCTTCCATCCATATCTATTTGGTGTAATTGCAAGACAAAATCAGGTGGGAGTTTTGTAAATGTGTTGAACCTGCACATAATAGATCTAGCTAGGAATTGACATACACAGTTGTAGAGAAAATATGAGAAAAGAGAAGCAAAAGATAAAGAATGGAAGAATTATCATTAACCAAATGAATGAATAATAATTTACACATGATATACTCTGTATAACTTGCCTAATGCGCACTGGAGGAGAAGCCAATGCACCATAGTGGTGGTCTAGAGTGATCTGGACACACACCAACAGTTACCGGAGTAAACTGCCACCTAGTCTAGTCTCTCAGGCAGTTACAGGAGTGAACTGCCACCTAGTCTGAGTTAACTAGTCTCTTAGTCTTAAGTTAACTGACTGAAACAGAGTGAAGTGAGGAGGATACCAGGGAATCATGAGTAATGCACTAGTTTGGTGATGATCCCAAGGACAATGCGCATTAGCTGGTGATGATCCCAATGCTGCATGGTGATAATCCCAATTTGGCATCTAGACTCCACTCAACTGATCAAACTGAAGTGTGAACTGAAGAGAATATTCTCCTAGAGGAATATTCTTCCTAAAATATAGGAGACTGAATAATGACTAATAAACATATGGAAAACCTTAGGAAAAAGAAATCCTTGGTGTGTGTGAAGTATCTCCAACACCCCCCTGAACATCACTATGGTGAAAATAAAGAATGGGTCCCGGCAACGAGGCCATGTTAGGTACCCAAATACAAAATATGCACTGAAATAAATGAGGAAAGAGGGAAAACCTCATGGGAACCCCCCCTCAATGTACAATGTATGTAAAAAAGAAGAACTAACAGTTGCTAGGAAACTATGTCCTTCACTCCAAGACGACTGCTTAGAGAATGAAACTTATGCTCAGTGAAGGTCTTGGTGAAGATGTCAGCAGTCTGTTCTGTTGAAGTACAAAACTGCAGGTCATTGATCCCCTCATGTACTAAGTCCTGGATGTAGTGCATGTGGATCTCGATGTGCTTCGTTCACTGCATCTAAAATGGATCTCTCTAGAACTTCAGAGTGCTCTAGTTGTCACACCAGATGATGATCAACCCATGGAACTGAATGCCCAACTCACTGAGAAAATTTTGTAGCCACATAGCCTGAATGGTTATGTTAACTACCCCTCTGTACTCTGCCTTGACTGAAGATATAGCAATAACAACCTACTTCTTGCTCGACCAACATATAGGCCCAGAACCAAGACCGAGTGAGTACCAGATGTGGACTTGCGATCAATGTTATCGCCAATCCAGTTAGAAACAATGAACCCGATGAGGTCCAATGTAGAGTCCGCTGAATAGTGAATCCCAAAGGTGATGGTGCCATGTACATATCGAAGGATACACTTTGTATCCTTCCAATGTAGCTCATGCGACTCTTACATGAACCCGTAGACTGCTCCAAYTGCATAGGAGAGGTATGGTCTGGAGTGTGTGAGATACAACAAAGTCCCCACTAGCKGTATGTATAGTGTGTTGTTAACCAATGGAGTATCCCCACCATCCTAAATTYTGACTCCTGATAGGAAAGGAGTTGGGGCAAACTTGCATTCCGTCAAGTGAAATCAAGAAGATATCGTGCATACTTGGCCTGAGACAATTTTATGCCTGATGCATCCTAAATGATATCGATTCCAAGGAAGAAATGTAGTGGACCCATGTCCGTCATGAAGAACCTGTCATGCAAAATCCTCTTGACTCCAACAATCGCTGAAGTCGAGCAACCGATGATTAAAAAATCATCAACATACAAAACTAGGAGTAGAAGTGAATCAACTGTCCTGAGCATGTAAAAATTTAGGACTGACTTACAACATACAAAGTTCTGTTACAATAGGTAGGATTCCATCTTGGCATACCATGCCCTCGAAGCCTGCTTGAGGTCATAAAGAAACTTCTTCAGTCGACAGACCAAAGATGAATCCTGCATAAATCCTTGGGACTGCTTCATATTAATATCCTCAGAGAGATCGCCGTGAAGAAACACATTCTTCATGTCCATCTGATGGACTTCCCATCCCTTGGCTGCCACAATGGCAAGTGCCAAACGTATGGAATCCATCTTCACTACTAGAGCAAAGGTCTTATCATAGTCAATGCCATGCACCTGCTGAAAGCCTTTGGCAACTAGCCTAACTTTGTATCTGCTAACTTGTCCATCTGATGTGTTCTAGGTCTTATAGACCCATCTGCACCTGACAAGTTTCCTTCCCGAAGGAAGGGGAACCAGATCCCAAGTCTGGTTCTCAAGGAGGGATTTTTACTCCTCTTGCATGGCAGATTCTCAAAAGTGATTTCCAGCAGCCTCACCATAAGACTGGGGATCTGAAGACTTAACTAAGAAAAGATGCCTGGGTGGCATTGGTTTAGTGGCAGTGAGTGCAAGAGGAGGCTCCTCGAAATCAGATCGAGTCCTCCTAGTATCAGCTGGATCCTCAACGAGATCCCTTGCATCTTGAAGTGTAGTCTTGGCCCACTTGGGCCTTTGCTCTGGCTCTGCATTTGCATCTGGATGCAATGGCTCTACATCTGACTGTATTGACTCTGTATCTAGATCATATGAATCCTCTGAATAAAAACTCTCATCTGAAGAAGAGTCGACATGTGCATGCTCATCATCTCTGATAGGTGGAAGAACAAAAGTGTCTGCATGCAGCTGCTGAGGTACATGCGAGACACTTTCCTCGAATTGGACACTTCGCTCAATGATGAGATGGTCTGAGGAAAGATAATGAGTCTGTATCCCTTCACACCATCGGGGTATCCAACAAAGATACACTATGTGCTTTGCGGATCATGTGCCTTCCTCTTCTTGGAGGGAATCCTGGCCCATGCATGTGAAGCGAAAATACGGAAGTGGGTCACTTCCGGTTTGAGGCCACTCCAAGCCTCATAAGGGGTCTTATCCTTGATAGATCTATGGGGAGATCTATTTTGGATGTAGGTTGCACAATTAAGTGCTTCAACCCATAATCTTTGTGGAAGTGAATTTGCATGTAGCATGCAAGATCCCATCTCTTTTAGAGATCTATTTTTCCGCTCAACAACTCCGTTTTGTTGCGGAGTATAGGGAACCGTGTGCTGCAACTGAATCCCTGCCTCATGAAAAAGATTCTATATCTCATGGTTGACATACTCTCCCCCGTTATCTTTTCGGAGGACTTTGACTTTCTTTCCTGACTGTGTCTCAATAAAGTCTTTGAAATCTTTGAGCTTTTGAAAGACCTCTGATTTTTGACCAAGAAAGAAAATCCATGTGAAGCATGAGAAATCCTCAACAAAAATAAGCACGTACCTTGATTTACTGATTGATGGATGCGGAAAAGGGCCCATGAGGTCACTATGGATCAAATCTAAAGGAGATGAATCCTTCTGAGTCTTTCCTTTGTCGAATTTATCTTGAGGGTGTTTTCCAAGAACACATCCCTCACAAATTCCTTTGGAGACGTGGATGTCGGGTAGACCATCAACCATTCCATGCTTGCTAAGTTGTTGCATATATCTGAAATTTAAATGCCCGAACCTTTCGTGCCATATCCTACTACTTTCATTAGCATGGGTAAGCAGTAATGCAGAATCAGGTTCAATAAATTCAGAAAATGTTTAGAGTCTAGCTTGATGATTTACCTCACCGAGAGCAACCCTGGAATTGGTTTGCATGTCATATATATCCACTACATCAAGTGTGAATATGAATCTCTTTCTGGTGCTGGATTTTTTCATCTGATACATGGAGAGAAGATTGATGAAAAGTTTGGGAATGTGTAGCACATTCTCGAAACTTTCGTTTGTGAGTTCAATTCTTCCTTTTCCGGTGACCTCGACTGGAGAGTTGTCCCCCATCAGAATATGATGACCTTTGCATGCATCCAATGAAGAATATACTTCTTTTGTGGAAACCATGTGGTGTGATGCACTTGAATCTACGATCCAAGCATCAGGAGAGGAGTTGATGGGAATCAAGGCATGGCTAGAATTGCCTTTCTTGGGATTCTGATATTTTGTCTTCTTCTTCTTGGCACCCTCAGGGATGCGATATCCAAGGTTTTGCTGAAGTATTTGGGTCATTAGATCTATCTGTTTCTGCATACATGCAGATTCTGGATGAAATCCTTTATGGCAGTAAGTGCATTTCTCCCCATTTTCTTCCCTTTCCACCTTTGGATCCAGAGGTATCGTTGAAGGGTCTTCAATACCCATCCTTCTTTGGATTTGCATGTGATTTCCTTTTGTCTTTGTCTTTAGATTTATGATGTTGATGGCCACTTCCATCTTGCACACTAAGTGCATGCGCCTTTGGGCCTTTGATTTTTCCCATATTGATGAGCTTGTTTTGTTCTTGTGTCAGAGACTCGACAAAGGCCTCAAGAGAGGGCATAGTCCAGGTAGATCCATAGGCGAATATAACTAAATGAAATGTGGATACAAACACTAAGTATTCTGGACCAAGTTTGGAGAGAATGGTGCGAACCATTTGCTTCTCCTCCTTAGATTTATCAACCCCGAAAGCCTTGAGACGAGACAACAAATCCTTATATTTGGTAAATAAATCTTGGAGATTGTCGAAGGTTTTTGGATCCAATGTGAGCAATTCCACCTCGAGCATGTGTCCCCTCATCTCGTTCTGTTTTCCAAAAATCCTTAACAATGAGTTACAATAGCAGTTGGTAATACAGTTGGACTTAGCATAACTAAATTAAATATCTCATACGTTGCCTTGAAATAATTAGTTCGAACCTTTGAACTAGTTCACTCAACTAACTATATATATTAAAAGAATGGAAGAAGTTACATACAACTACCACAATCTTCACTACAATTGCAGAGTTTAGTGGTCCATGTGGTGGGAGGACCCTACTTTTGTTGTTGAGCACGATAAGGAACACCGATAATTGTTGCAAGGGGATACATTGGAGGAGGAGTAGGAAAAAATGAAAATAAACTTGTGTTGGCCCTTGATCAAGTTTTGAGGAAACATTGGTCGTCTTTGACCACTTTTTGGACTTCGACAGGCTGGTCGAAGATGGAGCGCCTAGGGGGAGCTGAGATCGTGGGATCTCACTTGTTTTGCGGGCTTGTGGACCCAACGAAGGGCTTACTAGGGTTTATGTAAGGGGTTATGGGATGTCGGACCATGGGTTTACCCATGATTAGGCCTTTTTGTAAATATATAAATAAGTAGCCAAGCAATGTAAGAAGTCTGGTTGGCTATGTGCACAATACGTTGTAAGTGTTAATGTTGGCTTAGTGCAAGAGGTTGTAAGTTGCTTTGTGCAAACATACTGTGTAGAGTGAGGCTCTGTGCCTTGACCTGATTTTGGGAAGGAGGATCTGGCACGCAACGTGCAGATCTCCTGTCCTCTGCGGAGTTTGGCTCTATGGCTTTGTGCACATGAGCGACCGAATGTAAGAATATTGAAGACTAATCAAGAAGAAGAAGAAGTTGGTGGACATAGCCCCACACTGGGATGAACCATGTATATCCCGTGTCTTGATGTGCTTTGTGTGATGTGAATTATCCTATTTATCTGCTTAGTGTTGTTGTTATAATGTATGATGAACGCATCTGATGTTGTTGCTTAGTGCTTAATGGTATTAAAGATAAATGAATGCTAGATCTAAGCTAATGCTATGTGCTAAGTGATTGAAAGTGCTTGATATTTATTGTTACTGCGCTGATTTGTAATAAGGGTTTAGTCTGCGATGTGAATGAGACTCATAAACTAATGCATTTAGTTGTCTAAGTGCTCTGCTAAGTGTTGTAATCACAGATCTGTGTCCTAGCTTGGTTGAAGACACCTGAGTCCTACAACCCCCCCTGCCTCTACCTCGGGTGAGACTTCATCTACTTCGCAGGTGTTGCTGAAAGGGATGGTAGTTAGGGTTTTGTTGGTGCACTGTTGAAGCGTTGAACCCTGGGTCTTCCCCTGTGCCAACAAATGGTTTTGTTGCCGGGACTTGAAACTGTGATTGCTGAGAACTGAAGAAAAGAGAAAGCTCTGTGTGTATATCTACTGCTATAGTGCGCAATATTCTAATTGACTTGCGAAGCTCTGTGCTAAGAAAGAAACATGATCTGAAGAAAAGATGTAAGATCTTAAAGTTTTGTGCTCTGGTAAGGGTAAGATAAGTGGAAAATTTTGCTTCGAACGCCTGAATCTAGGTATGTTTGATAGATTCTGTCCTAATTTGAATGATAGGGCCTAGTTAGAAGAAAGAATTGATCTGAATAGAGAAATATATGTTATTCCTATGCATAGAAATAATATTTGGACTAGTAAGTGGATGCAGGAACCTAGAAAGAATTTTTGCAGATTGCAGGTCCAACACTGTGATCCCAGTGCGCAGTACAAGAAAGGCTGGGGCTCGTTTAAAAGAAAGAGAAAATTGACACTGTGTTATAATTGCAGAAGACCAGGACATCTTGCTAAGGAATTCCCTCTTACAGGTCCTATTTGTCTTTATTGTAAAGTTATTGGTTATGAGGTTGAGGAAGAGGGTTCTAAACCATACCAAATAGCATGGTTCTATGATATCTATATGCCCCAGACAATGATCAAGGGAAGTCCTTTGATGTTTGAAGAACTTGGGTCATCCATCCAAGATTATAGAGCGGTGTCGATCATCTCTCCTCCCCACCGAACTGAGTGCCCCAGTGATCTGTAGAGTTCATCCCAAATAGAACAAGAGAAAGGGAAATGTAAGAACATATGCATGCTAGTTTCTTTGTCTTGTTTACATAGGGAGCATCTACTAGGTCCCACAAAATTCCTTTTCTATGGATTCTCCCACGTAGGTGCTTTATTGTGGAGTATAATCCACATGAACAATTTCAATTTTGCCAGGCATTTCTGTTTGCAAAGTATTTCCCCCACCACGGGGGTGGGCCTGCATTATTGTCTAGTATTGATGCAAAATATCCAAGTTTGGGAGAATACCCCCCCGCTGGATTAAAAGACCAAATCAAGGAGTCTTCTTGGTCTATAGGATATACTAGAGAGGTTTTTAGAATATTTAGATAGTCGATCCAGAGAGGGGCGTGTGTTTCTTGTAGGCCTACCTCCTATCATCCTAGCCAATGAGAGCATCTAGATTGCAAATCTCTTTGATGAATGGTGTAGATAAAAGAATCCCCCTTAATTTATACAATGTGTGAGGGACTTAGAAAGGACATGCTTTCCATTGCAACCAATCCAAGGATATTTTCTAATAAGGATGTTTGCTCCATTGTCAACTTTCCAGATGATCCACTTACCAATAAGGGAGAATGCATTTGCAATATATTTCTAGACAATAGAGCCATTCCATGTATATTTTTGTGGCCTGTGAATCCAATCAATAACTGTTTCTGTGGGGATGTATTTCTCCTTTATGACATGTGCTCGGAGACCTAGGCCATCTATAATTTCCCAAACATTTTTGGTGGCAGAGCTTGTGAGAAAATACGAATATACTTAATCCCCATCCAACAAGTTTTTTTGCACTGTAAGGCATTTCCATGAGGGAAGCACAAGGGATTTTCTATCTTCTGAACCAGACCATAAAAATTAGTGTGACAATTGGCTAATTTTTCCTAGAATACCTTTCGGTACATAAGCCAGGGAACTCCAGTAGACTGGGATAACTTCCAGCAATGATTTTATCAATATTAACCTCCCGGCTCTAGAGAGCCATCGATTGCACCAAGAGTGTAATTGTTTTTCCATTTTGGCAAGCAACCAAAGACAATCCCTTTTATTGTAGCTATTGGCCTTTAGGGATAACTCGAGATATTTTTTACCTGCGCTGATATCTTTAACCTGTAGATCAAGAACCCAAGATATGTGTTGATTCTATTGGTATGACAGTCCCCAAGAATATAAATTAGATTTCTCCACTTTCACTTGCATGTCAGTTGAAATACAAAAGGTTTGAAGGATATCCTTTAATTCTTCTATGTAAGATAAGTTTCCTTCGCAAAAGATAAGGATATCATCAACAAAAAGAAGGTGATATAATGAAAAATTTGTACTAATATGGATACCTTTTATAAGGGCAGATGAAACTGCATTATGAATTAGCCTATTGAGACTCTCAAACACTACCAAGAAGAGAAGAGGGGAAAGCGACCAACCTTGTCTAATGCCATGTTATTCCTTGAAGAAGGGAGAGGCTGATCCATTGACTAGAAGAGCGAAGGAGGTGGTGCTAATGCAGTTTACGATCCAAGTTACACAAAGGTGTGAGGAAAACCCATGTGTATAAGCAATAGTCTTATGTATAGCCAGTTGACCCCATCAAAAGACTTGGAAAGATCCACCTTAAAAGTAATCACCCTCTGTCTTCTCATGTGAATGGAGTGTAGTTCTTCCTGAGCTAATCCAAATACCTGGTGTATTTGTCTTCCCTGGAGAAAACCAAATTATTCAAAGAAGATATTTTCCGCTAGATGGTATTTCAACCTAGAGGTAATCAACTTTGAGATGATTTTGTATGTGTTGTTGTAGATGGATTAGGTCTGAACTGATCAAAATTTTGGGGGCCGTTATCCAACTTTGGGATAAGAGAAATGGATGTGGCATTGAAGGGAGCAAGTATATGTCCCGTTATTCTTGAGTATTCCACCAATTTTAATAGATATTATCTGAATAAGTCAAAACTTTCGGTGTATAATTCTACAGTGAAACCATCCAACTCGATATTCTTATCCTTTTAAAAGATTTGTAGTGTCCTCCACAATCATTCCTTGGATACTTCCTCCATTAAGCTTTCATACTTGGAGAATTTTATCTATGGTGGCTCTGGTGTCAACTTTGAACGAGTTTTTAAAATGAGTAGATCCTTCCTTTGTTATGTCCTCAAAGGAAGAATCTTTTGTTCCATCCAGTATATTAATGGAACAAATTGTGTTCGAAGCGTTTTTTCCATTTGCAAAATAGTGGAAAAATTTAGTATTTTCATCTCCTACTTGTAACCAAAGGGTTCGACCCCTGAAGCGCCATTCCTTCTCCTTGTTCAATAGGATATCTCTTCTACTCCGTTCCAGTCTTCATAACTGTTCTTTTTGTGCTTCAAATAGAGGGTAATCAACCTCCTTATCCTGCCAATCTTTTAATTTATGTTCTATATCTAGTAGGGTTCTAATTTTCTTGTTCCTTGTGTCCTTATTCCAAGCAATTGAGACATCTTTTTCCCTTTTGATATTGGACAAGAATTGAATTGTGGGAGATTCTGGCAAATGTGCATTATAGGGAATCCAATCAGTTTTTATGGCCTCAATATAGGACTATTCCTCCAACAAGAAGGGGTTGAATTTGAAGGGGCTAGGTGGTTTTTTTGTGCCGAGGGAAATATCCAAGAGAATTGGATTGTGATCCGACACCCGCTTGAGGCTACCCACTATTGAGTCTGAAAGTTTTCCCGAAGGACCTATGATAGACTAATTCTGTCCAAACGTTTTGCAATTCTATTTGCGCTCGAGCAAATGTTCCTCCAGGTGGGAGAGTATTTTATTGGATGAATATAAAAAAGACCCACGTCTCCAACTTTTGTAATAAGAAGTCTACTAGAGGGTCCCTATAAGTTGCTGAACCCAAAATCCCACAATCCCCCAGAGTAAAATTCAAATCACCCCTAATGAGAACTCGATGTCAAGGACTTGGGGGACTATTGGTGGGAGAGAATGATTTTCAGTTTCACCCAACCCACCAGGGATCAAACCCCATCGAGGCGTTGGCCCATTGTGATAAGGCTCGAAGGGTAGGCGACCCATGGGATAGATTTCCACTTCGGTGGAAGTTGGCACGTCTCGACTCTTGCCGAGTCACAAGTTATTGGTATATCTGGTTTATAGACAGTTGGATATGCTCTTGGGTTTATAGCGGTAGCCGATGGATTTGAACCTGCGCCATTCCCATGTAATCCCGAGGAGTTACTGATCCCCATGGTTAAAAAAAATGAGAATTCGATCCAAAATAGCCAAGGGGGATTAGAAAATCTAGTTCCATCGTTCCTCTCCATAAAGGCCCCATAGATATTGATACAGAGGAAGCACAAATTTAGCTCATTGGAATAATTCCATATCTATTATTAAATTGATTGTACTTCACTATGCAAAGACTTTAGATTGATTGTTTTATTGCAATTATAGGTGCAAGAGACGTAGAGGTTGATATCAATTAATTAAATTCCAATTCAATGTGCATTGCACATGCCTAAAGAATGAAATATAAATTAACATTTGAATTCACCGACATTAATTTTTTTTTTCAATCCTAAGAAAGACATCGTCAGTTCCACAATAAGACCCAAAATCAATCAACTAATGGCATGCGAAATAAATAAATTTAAATATTTAAGAAAAATAATAAAATTTAATATCAGATGTAAAACTATGGAAAACATATAATTTTTTTTGTTCAACTAGTAAAGTAATGAGTAGTCAATGAATATTTCATTGTTATACACACCACATTTGGTAGGTATAATAAAGTTAATATGAAGTACACTTTTTATATTATATTATATTTTATTTTCTAGTGGAAGCACCCAAACACGTAGAGAACTTTCCCACATTTAGTGGATGGTAAAATAGGTAAACCGTCGACCTTGATTATGGGGCCTTGTCTCGGGGGAATCAAGATAGTTAATCCAGTGACCAACAAAAAGCATGAAAAACTCAAGTCTGGCTCTAGACCAATTAAAGTAACCCTAGGGGCAATTTTTATTTTTATTTTTTTAATATATAATTTGACAATTTGAAAAGAAGTACACATGTCATAAAATTTAATTATAAAAGACTCAATTACAATTAACTATTATTAAAATGACATGATAAAAAATAATATTTCAATATAAACAATTTCATTTTAGTAAATACATTTCTAAATTCAAAATAAATTAGTAAATAAATTTCTAAATTTAATATATATATATTTTTTAAATTACTAGCAACTTATATTTCTACTTCAAATATACTTTTATAACACCACATAGTACTTACTTAACCATTAAGGAGTACTTACTTAACCATTAAGTTTAAGTTTATTTTTGTTTTATAGTTGAAATTATTGGGTAATGGGTTTATTTTTAATTTTTTGTTTTTTTTTTCAATTATATGTTGTCCATATTAATAGTGTATATAAGTTATATAACTTTTTTTATTTAATAACATAATATAAAATGTTTGAGAATTTTTTTATTATTTAGAATTTAATTTATTTAAGAATTGGATAGATGAAAATTAATTTCAATTGATGGTACAGGTAGGATATGTACACCTTCACAACAAATTGATGTATGAGACCTCATTGTTTCTGGGAAATATTGAAAATTGGTACTTATTAATATCAAAAAAAGAATTTAAATTTAAAGCTCTCTTATTTTAAAACTCTCTTGTTCCCAAGCTCCCAAGTTCCGAGTGGGTAAAAAAGGTTCCCAATAGGCTGAGAATGGTTTATGTAACTTGGGAGCTTTTTCGTATTAATATTCTATTTTTGGTATTAATATGTACCAATTTTCCATATTGTTAAATTAAAATGAAAACATTTTTATTCAATTATTACAAACACCTAATATTACAAATATTTTTATTATATTTATTCAAAATATCACTATAAAACAAAGAATAAAGTACACCTAAATCTTAGTTGTTCCAACAGAAAAATTGCTCATTTATATTTATAATATAATTGTGTACACATGTCGACTTATCTTTTCCATACATATTCAACCCTCCGATAATACTGGAAAACTTTTTTTAAAAGTCAGGATTTGTCTGTGGTCAATCCTTTTAGTACGCAAAACTAAAAAAGAGTCAACAAGTATCCCATTACAATAAAAAAAGTAAACTGCAATGTAATTCCGTTATTCACCTATACAAAAAGGATTCCTTTCAGAAAGAGTAAAAACTATCTTCTTTTTCTTTTGTCTGTGGTATACCAAACATAAATCTTTATGCTAAAAAATATTTAAAAAGAGGGTTGGGCCCTCATTTCCATCTACCCAAAGATTGTATTAGATTTTCCCTTTGGTTTTCAACAAAGCCTTCTTTGAGAGTGAATCCACCTCCTTGTTTAGTTCCCTATAAATATGCGTGTATCTGATCTCCCTGAAATATTTTTTGAGCTCGCTAATCCTGTCCTTCCAACCCACAAGTGAGGCAACCTGAAGTTTCCCTTTTCCATTCAACCAATCAATGATAATCTTTGAATCTCCAATTACCAGAAAGGCTGAAATATTTAAATGCATTGCCAAAATATGGGTAGCCCATGCTCCTAACATCTCTGCCCTAGTATTTGTTCCCTGACCGCAATTGTATGTCCATTTATAAACTGAATTTTCACTTATCCTGATCAATCCCCCTGCCCCACTCTTGAGCCCATTTATTTGTGCTGCTCCATCAAACCAACCAACTGTTTGAATAAATATCTAGGAAACTGAACAATTCTTAGGGTAGCCTTCTTCTGAGAAACTGTCAAATTTGCTAAGTTTGCAAGTATTTTGCATACAACCAAAAAGATAGAAGGATTCCTATCTTCAAATATTTTCTTATTTCGCTCCAACCAAACATAGCAACACACTAAGGAGGGGAGAGTGATGTGAGTTCTCTCCTTTCTAACCCCGTTTTCATAGCAGACATTTATAGTGAGTTCTCTCCTTACTAACCCCGTTTTCATAGCAGACATTTATAACGCTTCCTTCCCAAGCAATATTTATATTTAGATATCCTTTTATCCTATTCCATACATCCTGTATGAAACTACACTTAACAAAAATATGTACCACGGATTTTGCTTTGTTTGAGCACAGATGGAAAATATTAGGACCTTCCCAACCTTTTCTTTGTAAAGTATCCCAAGTTGAAATTTTATTCTCTATAGTTAACCAAGTGAAAAGTCTAATTTTTGAGCTTATATCCCAAGTCCACATTTGTCTCCTCCAACTCCCAATTACATGCTGCCACAAATTTTTTGATATCACATAATAGACGTTTTTTGCAGTTAGGATACCTGACTTGTCTCCCCCTGTCCAAATAAGCTCATCATAAAAATTTTGTAGTTGCACCCCCGCTCCAATTAGCTCCCTGCAATATCCATCCCATTCCGCTGCCAGATTACCGCTCACTAGATTTCCAGTGTTCCGAAATAAAACCCGGTCTGCTTTTACCTCTTGCCTGGTAGAGATACACCATGTTTTTTATTTTCAACGCTGTTATAAGTTGTAGAGATAAAAAGGAGGATTTCCCAAACCTCAGAATGCTATCCATTCCAATCATAACTGAATGAACAGACCCAGGGCTCCAACTCAACTAATGGGTGATCAAATGTAAAGACTTCATAAGATTTTTCCAGGTCTAAGACGCAGAAGGAACTCTAGTTGTAGCCGATCTAAACCATGAGGCAACTGAACAATGTGGTAGGTACTTATATTTGATCACCTTATTCCAAACTCCATCCTTTATCAGGACCTAGCACATGGAATTTGCAACCAAATCTCTATTAAAGTGGAAAATATTTATTATCCCCCAGCCACCCAAATGCTTTGGTTTTGCTAAAACTTCCCAACTGCATAAATGAAAGTGTTGTTTTCCGTTGTCACCAGACCAAAGGAAACTAAACATTAATTTTCTGATCTTTTCGAGGATTGATACTGGTATGGCAGCCAGTGCCATCCAATAAACCTGTTGTCCTTCAAACACTGATTTGATTAGTGTGAAGCGACCTCCCAGAGACAACCATCTGTTGCACCAATGTCCAATCCTTTTTTCAATCTTTATTAAAAGACATCTCCAATCAATAGTCTTGTATGAATCGACTTTAAGGAAGTATCCAAGATATCTGAATCCCTTTGAGAGGTCATCAAAATTGTATGGGTAAATTTCTTTTAACTTTTCTAAAGACTCCCCTTGAATTCCAACATATAGAAAGGATGATTTTGTCCAATTTATCTGCAAACCGGAAGCACTACAAAAAATCATTAGAATCTCTTTTATCTCCTTCCACTCCTGTACCGATGCTTTTGTCATAATAAGAATGTCATCCACAAAAAACAAGTGTAGAATCTTAACTATTCTAGATACCTTTACCCTCGACAACTTTCCTTCACCCTTTCCTTTCTTTAACAACAGACTAAGTCCTTCCATAATTAATATAAACAACAGAGGTGATAATGGGAAGCCTTGTCTCAAGCCTCTGCCACTCTAGAAATAAGGTGAAGTCTCCCCATTTATTAGGACTGCAAAATTTGCACCAGTCACACAAATCAAAATCCAGTTTGTGGTTTGTAAACTAAAACCTGTTTCTATCAGCGTCAATCTTAAAAAATCCCAGTGGATACAATCATATGATTTTTCATATGTTTTTTTAGATCCATTCACAAATTTTGACAAATTTTGAAATGGCAAGCATTTTCCAAAAGGCTAACACAAATTTTTTCTTTCATGCTTCTCTGAACCAAATACATTTAAAGTAGAGTTGTGAATGCCTTTTGGTATATAATATTCTATATATTGTAATTAATTAATTTTTAAAAGGTAAATCCTAAGTTGTAATCAACCCTCTTTTATATATTAATATGTAATAATTGTTTTGGTTGAAATGAGAACACACCCATCACACTTAGGTATTGAGGGTCACCATGAAATAAAAATTTCTATTATGTTTCCCATTCGTGCGGGTAGAGCCACAATGTTTATTAGATTTTATACAACTAACAGTTTCTATTAAACAAAATACATAAATAGTGCTACATTAACACCTTCACATACAAGTGCCACGTACAACAGTGGCTATGTCCCTACCAACATTGAATTTGTGCATGGTTTTTCTGGACGAAAATAAAAACCAGAGCTAGTTTGTAAAGTAAAATTTAAATAATAAAATGAAAAATCTTATATTAATTCATATGTAAGTTAAGGTAGAGTATCATTTAGCGAGACTTCAACGCTACATGAACACTACCCTCATCTTCACAAGGAGAGTGCACAAAATCTTGTATACACTATATATCTTGTATACACTATATGGGTTTTGTTTCGAGACAAATGATTAGAGCAGGTTTTGAATCTTTCGACATAGTTTCCAAACATAAAGAAAGGAAAAAAAAACAATATAGAAATGTTCTTGTCTCGTCAATATAATATAATATTGAGATCATAGATCTAGTATTAAATATCGTGTTGCCTTTGGTTTTGCATTTCTAAGTTTTCTTATAGGTAGAACCATTATTGATTATCTCAACAATCTGACCAAATACAATGCATGGACACCAACATGTGAGACAACTTGCAATACTCATGACAACATTAGTTAATTGATTGTACATAGAAATATTTGCCATGTAAATGTAGTTAGATGCATAAATATAACAATGAGATACAATAGCAGCTGGTAATACAGTTGGACTTAGCAGAACTAAATTGAATATCTCACACGTTACCTTGAAATAATTAGTTCGAACCTTTGAACTAGTTCACTCAACTAACTATACATATTAAAAGAATGGAAGAAGTTACATACAACTACCACAATCTTCACTGCAGTTGCAGAGTTTAGTGGTCCATGTGGTGGGAGGACCCTACTGTTGTTGTTGAGCATGGTAAGGAACACCGACAATTGTTGCAAGGGGATACATTGGAGGAGAAGTAGGAAAAAATGAAAATAAACTTGTGTTGGCCCTTGATCAAGTTTTGAGGAAACATTGGTCGTCTTTGACCACTTTTTGGACTTCGACAGGCTGGTCGAAGATGGAGTGCCTAGGTAGAGATGAGATCGCGGGATCTCACTTGTTTTGCGGGCTTGTGGACCCGACAAAGGGTTTACTAGGGTTTATGTAAGGGGTTATGGGATGTTGGACCATGGGTTTACCCATGATTAGGCCTTTTTGTAAATGTATAAATAAGTAGCTAAGCGATGTAAGAAGTCTGGTTGGCTATGTGCACAATATGTTGTAAGTGTTAATGTTGGCTTAGTGCAAGTGGTTGTAAGTTGCTTTGTGCAAACAAACTGTGTAGAGTGAGGCTCTATGCCTTGACCTGATTTTGGGAAGGAGGATCTGGCACGCAACGCGCAGATTTCCTGTCCTCTGCGGAGTTTGGTTCTATGTCTTTGTGCACATGAGCGACTGAATGTAAGAATATTGAAGACTAATAAAGAAGAAGAAGAAGTTGGTGGACATAGCCCCACATTGGGATGAACCACGTATATCCCGTGTCTTGATGTGCTTTGTGTGATGTGAATTATGCTATTTATCTGCTTAGTGTTGTTGTTATACTGTATGATGAACGCATCTGATGTTGTTGCTTAGTGCTTAATGGTATTAAAGATAAATGAATGCTACATCTAAGCTAATGCTATGTGCTATGTGCTAAGTGATTGAAAGTGATTGATATTTATTGTTACTGCGCTGATCTATAATAGGGGTTTAGTCTGCGATGTGAATGAGACTCATAAACTAATGCATTTAGTTGTCTAAGTGCTCTACTAAGTGTTGTAATCACAGATCTGTGTCCCAGCTTGGTTGTAGACACCTGAGTCCTGCAACTCCCCCCTGCCTCTACCTCGTGTGAGACTTCATCTACTTCACAGGTGTTGCCGAAAGGGCCGGTAGTTAGGGTTTTGTTGGTACACTGTTGAAGCGTTGAACCCTGGATCTGCCCCTGTGCCAACAAATGGTTTTGTTGCCGGGACCTGAAACTGTGATTACTGAGAATTGAAGAAAAGAGAAAGCTCTGTGCATAGATCTGCTGCTGTAGTGTGAAGTATTCTAATTGACTTGCGAAGCTCTGTGCTAAGAAAGAAACCTGATCTGAAGAAAAGAGGTAAGATCTTAAACCTTTGTGCTTTGGTAAGGGTAAGATAAGTGGAAATTTTTGCTTTGAAAGCCTGAATCTAGGTATGTTTGATAGATTTTGTCCTAATCTGAATGGTAGGGCCCAGTTAGAAGAAAGAATTGATCTGAATAGAGAAAGATATGTTATTCCTATGCATATAAATAATTTTTGGACTAGTAAGTGGATGCAGGAACCTAGAATTTTTTTTTGCAGATTGCAGGTCCAACACTGTGATCCCAGTGCGCAGTACGAGAAAGGCTGGGGCTTGTTTAAAAGAAAGAGAGGATTGACACTGTTTTATAATTGCAGAAGACCAGGACATCTTGCTAAGGAATTCCTTGGTACAGGTCCTATTTGTCTTTATTGTAAAGTTATTGGTCATGAGGTTGACGATTGTCCAAGAATGATTGCTAAAGTTGAAAAGATGAACACGAAACAAGAAAACTCTGAAGAAAGTCAAGAGGCTAAGAGCATGTTGGGGAATCATAAAGAGAAAGAGTCAGATACTATGTTAGTACAGTTAAAAGAAATAATGGATGATCACAGAGACATCAATTTACCATAGATCTTGAAAGAAAAACAACGCATAGTTACAAGAATAGAAGACTTCGACATAGATTGTGTATTGGATGAAGAAACACACGTGAATATTATGCCAGAAAGCACTTGAGAAATTTTGGGAAGGCCTGCTATGATACCTTCATTGGGAAGAATAGGCTTGTTTAAAGGAAAGATGATAACCCTATGTGGAAGAGTTACTAATATACCTATGATTGCTCATGAAACATCGACCGAAGAAGAATTTTAAGTCATTAAATTTGTTGAGAACAACACCCCTTTTCCACTTTTATTAGGAAGGACTTGGATTGAGAAGGATCAGATCAGAAGGAAAGCAGGGGAGGAAACTACATAACAGAAAAAGAAAGAACTAAGGGACTTCATAACCAGAAAAATAGAGCGACTAATAGAAGAACAAGAGGATAAGTCGAAGCAACAGAGGGCAAAAGAATTAGCTGTCAAAGTTGAAAAAATGTAGGAAGGCTTGAAGAACCTGTCCGTGCAAGAAAGAAGTATATCCACCCCAGAAATATTAAGAGAAGGAACATTAACCTCAGTAGTGCGAAGTCCTTTCACTAGGAGAGAATAAGAATACAAATGGGAAGAAGATTCTAGAAATTGTTAGAGAAGCTCAAATCATAGAAAAGAAGGCCAGGAAGTTCAATAAGAAGAAATCTAAGCGAGAAAAAATACAGGAAGTTACAAAGAACAGAAGGAAGACTTTGCAGGAGACAGATTTGCAGAACTTGAACCTCGTCGGAATAACAAAACCACGCAGAATGGGACTTTGCCACGACGAAGCTATATGGCCGTTGGAGGCACCCTGATCGTTAGAATGACACCCCAGAAGGGCTAGAAAACATAGTTATGAGCAAATGGACTGTTGAGACCGCGCCATAACGGACAAATTTGCGTTGATGGCCGTGTTCCTACCCGTTGGAGGAATCTGTTACGACGCTTTCTTATTTAACCCGTCGGACGCTGCGCCGGGACCACTTTTTGCCACCCATGATTATCCAGGCTACCATAGAATCGATTGTATATCGCGCTGTGATTTCTAGACCTCGCCATCCGTCGGATTACCTCGCTTATCCATTCGCCTACCCGATCTATTTGTCCACAAGTGTGGATTTCGGGCAAACTTAGTGCATTAGAGATATTTGTTGGGGATATCCTTACAAAGATGATGGATGATAGACAGTTTTCTGTAGGAATACAGGCGTTGTTGACTGGGGGATTGCAAGCATCCCCTTCGACTAGACATCGTTCTAGCCATGATAACCCCACGACTGAGAAGATAATGAAGCATCACGATGATCTGGGTAATGCAAAGCAGAGCCCGTCGATCTTGCCAGATTACATGCCGCCTTTGGCTAGCGTGGTTAGCCGCGACAACATCCCACGTGATTTTGAGTATACGTTGATCATTGCGTACATCCCGAAGGGGATACGCGTAGTTGGAACCCAGTTGGGACAGATCCCAGCTCTGAAGAACAATGAATTTAATCTCAACGACATAAAGAACTACGCCATGCTCATGCCCCATAGGTATTTGATGAAGATGACTGGGAAGAAGCCGCACATAGTCTCCCAGCCGTGGAGTAAGGAGCCGGCGTAGTCCACAATACTGAATGTAATGAAGATCCCTCACTTCGGCTGACATCAGGAGGTTAACGCTAGCATTGAACTCTCTTGTCCTGCTACCATGGAGGATATCCGTGGCTCGACAGACGCACTACAGTGGATTTGGCGTTGATCCACTTGATTACAAAACTAAGCATGCAGGGATCGAACCCTCAACAATTATACCTAGGGAAGACTTCAAATCGCTCCTTGGCACATCACATAAAGGAGGATTATGGCGATGTAGAAAAGGGAAAGCGAGGCTACAAGGTAGCCTCTATCCAGGATGGCACAGTCTGCCTCACTTTCCAACTTATAGATGGCAAGCTCGTCAGAAAGAACCATCTGACACAGGTCACTAGGTTCGTAGTAGACCTCGCTGGGAAGTGCGTGGAGGGGATGCAAATGAACTGGGCGAGTTACCTCGTCAAAGAGCTCGAGAAAGACTGTCGCGAAGCGCAGGATCAGGGGTATGAATTCCATTTCAGCTGGTTACTTGTATTAATTGTATTTTTCATTTGGAAGATGCCGGAAGGAGCGACATTCCCAGAAGTTGAGCCATCTGAGTCATTGGCTGTAGGGTTCTCCACCTTGTGGTATACAAACGACATGTCGAAGCAGTGGCAGTCGAATGCTGTGTTCCATGGCTACTACCAGCAACTGAAGCGTGCTATTGAGGCATTCCCACGCATGACCCTGAACACATTACACCAGTACATACCACTAGCGAAGTTCTGCGCAGATTGACACTTTATCTATATCACTGCACGCAGGGATGAGAGCAAGGAGGAGTTACCGTCCTATTATAAGTTGACCGACGAAGACATGGAGGAGATCACCAAAGAATGGTCGACGGAGTTCCTTATACCAGTTGATGATGCAGAGTTCTCTGACGTGGACATCATAGGAAGCCCCTTGGTCACCCAGGTCGAGCATGTTGGGCAGAGCAATGCGAAGAAAATGAAGAAAAAGGTAGAAGTCCAACATACAGAAATTGACGAGGTGGACAATGCCTCTATAGAATATATATCTTGCTTCCCAGAAGGAGGAGGAGAAGACCAAGGCAATAGACAAGGAGGAGGTGATGACGGAGAAACACAAGAAGAAGGCAAAGCTACATCACTGAAGGACCCCCCTACCGAGGCAAAAACATCAAAGAAAAGGCAGGTTTCCCCGCAAAAACCTTCGGCAAGAAATAAGATGTGCGCCAGTAAGTCCAAGATGAAGGCCACACTCACATAAGAGGATTTCGATATAATCATCACAGCCGTGGAGGATGCTTCAGAGGATATCTTGCGATGATATGGAGCAAAGCAGGAGACATTGTATGAAAGAATCGAGAAGGAGCTGAAGGAGATACAACAAGCCATCCATTCGAGACACACAGTACCTAGTGCGCCTTCTTCGTCAAAGATTGGAGAATTGGGGGATGAGCCCGCCCAATTATGAAGACTAGCAGATGCAACAAAGGTTCACGTTCAGCGAGTCCAAGAAGAAAAGGAACAGGCTACAAAAGTCTTGAAGTAAGAAAAGGAAGAGGTTTTAGAGCAACTATGAGTTGCGCAGTCCTGCGTAACTGCCTACAAGAAGGAGAAAGATGAAATTCAGGCAATGTTCGAGGAGGACAATGCAAAGATACATAAAGAGAATGACCAACTGCTCATAGAGAAGACTGCGGTCAAAGAAGCGGTGACTAAAGAACTTCACTCTATGCTAGGCTTGGCACAGGAAGAACAAGAGTCAGCCGAGATTCAAGTGGGGAAGCTTGCTGAGGCCATTCAGTAGCTTCAAGCATGGGTAATGGAGTTGGAGCTTCAAGCAGTACCTAGCGCTCTACAGGAAGTGCGTGACCAAAGGGAGGAAGCTTCTAAGAGCGTAGTTGGAAGGATCAAGGTCCTCGCCATAGAATGTAAGCAGTTGAGTGATCTAAGTGCGTAAACCTATGAACACCTCGCAGAAGATCCGAAGCTGAGGAAACTGGAAGCATAGCTCCAGGAGGCGCAACAACAAGCATCCACCGTGCAGGAGCATATGAAGCTACTCATTGCGGTCGAGTGAATGAAGAGATCATAGGAGAAACACACAATCCAACAATAGATTACTACCATCCGGAGCAGAGTCATGGAAGTTACACAGAGACTACAGCCAGTGCAGGACGAAGCCTGCACAATTTTTGAAGAGATTGAAGGACAAGGCTCACAGCTAGACCAAGTGGTTATGACAGTGGAACAACGCCTGGAAGGGACTGTTATAGAGCAACTGATTCAGAAGTTTGTCGAGCAAGAGGCTCTAGAGAAGCATCAAGTCGAGACAACTCAAGCTAAGCTCGAGGCCTTTGAAGGAGCGTTGCCCAGATCTAAGTGACTCAGGACGAGTCATAGGTGAGTGTTGAGGGCCTGCTGGCCCTTAATCAAGTTTTGAGGAAACATTTGTCGTGTTTGACCACTTTTTGGACTTGAACAGGTTGGTCGAAGATGGAGCACCTAGGCGGAGCTGAGATCGCGTGATCTCACTTGTTTTGTGGGCTTGTGGACCCAACGAAGGGTTTACTAGGTGTTGGCATAGGGGCAGACCCAGGGTTCAATGCTACAACAATGCACCAACAAAACCCTAACTATCGACCCTTTCGGAAACACCTGCGAAGCAAATGAAGTCTCACCCGAGGTAGAGGTAGGGGTGGTTGCAGGACTCAGGTGTCTGCAACCTTAGCTGGGACATAAATCTGTGATTCTAGTATTTAACAGAGCACTCAGTAGTACACCGTCATCAATATCTAACCAATATCTACTTCATAGTTATAACAGAGCATCACAACATTCACCCAGATCTAATGTATATAAGCACTTAGCATAAGGAATTAGATCAGATCTAGTAGATTCAAGCACTAAGAAAGTTCACAAATGTCAGATCTAGCATCCAGATTCATCATAAGCACAAAGCATAGACAAATCTATCTATCTATATCAAAGCACTTAGAAAATAACATATAAACACATCAGAACATTGCACAGAGAAGAATAACACAGTATTTACGTGGTACACCCCCACCCTGGGGTTACGTCCACCAACTCTTCTTCTTTATTAGCTTCAATCAATCATCTACATGCACAGAGCCACAAAACCCTTACTTTGCATAGGACAAGAGATCTGCACAGCTTGCTAGATCCTCCTTCCTTGCATTACATCACGGAGCCCTTCATAGTCTCTTATAATTACTTGCACTTAGCTCTACAAGTCTCACACGGTATGCACAAAGCCTTACAATTATTGATCACACAGATCCAACTCTTAGCACTTAGCCAACTTGCACAACTGCTTCTTACATTTCCTAGCCTTCTATTTATACATACAAAATAGGCCTAAACATGGGTAAACCCATGGGCTGACATCCCATACCCGTTACATATTCCCAAATCCCAAAAAGGACCCAAAAAGGGGCCAAGATCCCGTGATCTCTGCTTCATCTTGCGCTCCACCTTCGACATGCTGTCGAAGTCCCAAAATAGGTCAAACGTGACCAAGGATCTCCCAAAACTTGGTCAAGGGACAACAGGCCCCCAACACTCACCTGTGACTCATCCCGAGTCACTCTAGTCTGACTAGTTCTGCTTCGAACACCTCAAGTTGCTTCGACTTGCTGCTATGCTACAACCTCCTGTTCAACGAACTCTTGGATGGATGCATCGTTGATAGGTCCTTCTAGACATTGTTCAGCTGTAGTGGCAACCTTCTCTATCTCTGCTCCTTGGCCTTCTACCTCTGTAAACAATTGATAGGCCTTATCTTGTATAGGTTGGAGTTTCTGAGTTACCTCCATAACTCTGCTCTGGATAGTATGGATCTGTTGCCGTGTAGTGAGTTGCTCTTGGGAGGGCTTCATTGTTTCCACAACTGACAGGGACTTCAACTGTGCCTGTATCTTTTCGGATTGATACTTTTCCTCTTAGATCTGTGACTCTAGTGCCTTCAATTCTGGGTTCTCCGTGAGTTGTTCATAAGTCTGGGCACTGCGATCAGTGAGTTGCTTACATTCTAGGGTAAGAGCCTTTATCCTTTCAATTGCGCTCCGGGAGGTTTCTTCTCTTTGGTCTCTTACTTCTTGTGGGGTCTCAGGTACAATGTGTAGCTCTAGATCTGCTATGCATTGCTGTAGCTGCTGGATGGCCTCTGCGAGTTGGTTTACCTACTGTGTAACTTAGTATTCTGCCTTGATTTCTAAGACTGTCACAGAGCGAAGTGCTCTGTTGACCGCTTCTTTTACTTCGAGTTTCTTCGTGAGCAACTGTTCCTTTTGTTGCTGTAGCTGTGCTTTTTCTTCATCAAACTTCGCTTGGAGAGCAATATTTTCCTGTTCTGCAGCACTGCGTTTCTCTACGAGTACTCCTTGTACTTGTGTCAAAGCCTGGGTGGCTTGCTCTGTTTCTTCCTGTGTTCGTCGAAGGCGAACTTCGACTGTATCGGGTATGCGGTGGAGTGGAGATGGCTCATCTCCCAATTCTGGTTCTCCTGGCACAATGGAGACTGCGCGGCTGGACTGTAGGTCTTTCTGTACCCCTCAGAGTTCAGTCTCAATTCTATCATACATCTCCTCTTGCTTTGCTTCTTGTTTCTCTGCTATTTCCAACGAAGCATCTTGCAGGGATGCTATGGGGAATTCAAAGTCATTGAAGGTGAGGACGATCTGCATCTTGGTCATGGTGGCCTTCACTTTCTTCCGGGAGGAAGGTTTTGAAGGTGAACCTTTACTCTTCTTCAGGGGATCAACCTCGTCTCCTTGCTTCCGTTCGACTTCTTTGTCATCTAACTCTTCGTCATCACCTCCTTGCTCTGGTGATATGGAAGCAGTTTTCACAGATGTGCTGTCTAATTCTTGGACCTCTTCGGTCTTCTTTGTCCTGCTAGGTCCGGGTGTATCCTATGTTGTTTCTGGGCTGTCGATGTCAGATATCTCTGCAGGTTCAGCTGGGATAAAGAGGTCTGCCAACCAGTACTTAGTGATTTCCTCCAAGTCCTCCCTCGTAAGCTTATATTAGGATTGAAGATATTGCTTGTGTTTGTTGGCGCGCAATGTGATGTAAATAAAATGTCGATCTGAGTTGAACTTCATCAAAGGCCTGAACCGGTGTAGAGTGTTCAGAGTCATGCGGGGATCAGACTGTATGGATATCTTCAGATGATTGTAGTAGGTATGGAAAACAACATTTGACTGCCACTGTTTATTCATGTCGCTTGAATACCACAGTGTACCGAACTTCGCGGCCAGTGGCTCAAATGGCTTGATGTCCGGGAAGGTTGTACCTTCCGACATCTCCTAGGCAATGAAATCTATAAGGATCAAGAGCCAGCTGAAATGAAATTCATATCCTTGATCCTGTGCTTCTCTGTAGTCAAGTTCCAACTGGTTCACCAGGTACTTCGCCCAGTTCATCTGAAGGCCTTCCGCACACTTCCCTGAGAGGTCGAATGCAAAACCAGTGACTTGGGTAGGTCAGTTCTTTCGTACTAACTTCCCTGCAATCAACTAACCGGTGAGGTGCACTGTGCCACTCTGGATAAAAGCTACCTTCTAGCTTCGCATTCCCTTCTCGACATCACCATAAGTGTCCTTGATCTTCTGTGCTAGAGTGCGATCCATGGTTTTTACAGGGTAAAACTCTTGTGGATACGCTCCTTGCATACTCAACCCTGTGATCTGATTGATCAATGCCAGATCAAATGTTATACGACGTTTTAGCCACAAATAGCCGCCATGGTAACAAGAAAGCAACAACTTGACACAGGCATTCACCTCCTGGTGTCTTCCGAAGTGGGGAATCTTCATGATGTTCGACAGGGTGGACTGCGCGAGGTTATGGGTCCATTACTGAGGGGTGATCTTCGAATTCTTCCCCTTAGTTCTGGTGAGGTACTTATGTGGGGCAAGCATGTTATAGACTTTGCGATCTCCGAGGTTGCAGTCGCTAAACTTCAATGCTGCAATCTTATCTTGGTCTGCTCGAACTACGCGTATCCCCTTCGGGAGGTATGCCATAACCAAGGTCTATTCGAAGTCTCTGGGTACGCTGTCTCGATTTATTGCGTCACTCAGAGGTGGAATATAGGCGGGTAATATGGTCGGGATCAATTTGGCATTCGCTAGATCATCCCTGTGCTTGGTTCGCTTTTCATCTGATGGCCGAGATGGTCCGGCTCCGCGAGCAGTGGATGGAGAGGCTGACATTCCTCTCGTCAATGATGCTTTCACACCTGTAGACATCGACATGACTCTTTTAGTCATGAGGTCGATCAAAACTTCTTCAACAACTTTCTCTATAGCGCTCAACTCGTCCGACATACACACTCGGGGTTAACAATCTCAGGTTCGGGGAGTAACTTAGATACCACAATAGAACAGACAACAAGAGTGTGATGTTCACCGTATAAAATCAACTTAGTATGCAGGCTTAAACTCTCAGTTGGCAAAAGTGTTCTCGGTGCATGGCGCGATAGGATAAATTGGTAACTCGACAATGGGTCACTTGCAACGGGTATGAAGCCTTCATTAACTCAGTTCTGTCCGTTATGGCGCAGTCCCAACGATCGGATGGCCTGCTATCTGTCCATAAATGTCTTTCTATCTGTTCAGAGCGTTGGTCTAACGGTTATAATGTCCCCAATGACTATATTGCTTCACCATGGCGAAGTGACACGTGTCGTTGTTATGATATCTCGGCGAAGCTCCAATTTTGAAAATTTTCCTTCTGCGAGGTTCCCTTTGGGACCTTCTGCAACTTGTCGATCTTAGCTCTCTTCTTACTTAGCTTTCTAGCCTTTTTCCCAGTGAGGTTCGTCTCGGTATGCCTTTTTCCATTCTGATTCTTACCTTCTTTTGGCATAGTTACTTCATGTTGTTGAGATTCTTTCCTAAGATTCGAGGGTGATCCTTCTTCTTTATCTAGAATAGGTACTTCAATCTTCTGTGGGTCTTCTAGTGTTCTTGCAACTTCGACATCCAGGTCTCTGGTGTTAAATAGCTTCGATCTGTTCTTTTGTTCTTCAATCAAGTGTGCGATCCTTCTAGTCATGAATTATTTTAACTCTTGCTTCTTCTGTTCTAAAACTTTTTCTTCTTCCTTCCTTCTGGCCTGATCTCTTTCAATCAGGTTTTCCTAGTAGCATGGTAAATGGGGTACAGTTCTCAATAAATTTAATAATCTCAAAATCTTCTTCTGTCGAAGTTCCATTGGCATTCATAGGTATCCAGGTGAGCTTTCCACATAGGTTTATCAACTTTCCTTTGAATAGTCCTATTCCTCCTAATGAAGGAATCATAACAGGCTTCCCAAGTTCTTTCTGTCATGATATTCACCTGTGTTTCCTCATCTAGAACATAGTCAATGTCAAAGTCTCCTATTCTTGCTTCAAGGCAATCTTTTTCTTTGAAGATCTCCGATAAACTGACATGTCAGTGGTCATTCCGGGTTTCTTTCATCTATAGTAGTACTTTCTCTGATTCTTTTCGGGGTTTTGTCATAATCTTAGTTTCTGGATCTGTCCTAGGGTTTTCTTGGTTCATGTTCATTTCTTCAAGCTTAGAAATTATTCTAGGACACTCCAATACTTCATGGTCCATAGCTTTGCAACAAAGACAACTGGGTTTTCTCCCAGGGCATTCCTTAGCGATATGTCCCAGTCTTCTGTAACTGTAACAGAGGGTTAATCCTCTCTTTCTTTTAAATGATCCCCAACCTTTCCTGAACTGCATGATAGGATCATGGTAGCTAACCTGCAAACATTTCTTTCTAGGAGCCTGCATACACTTATTAGTCCAAACATTCTTTCTATGCATAACTATAACATATTTTTCACTATTCTTATCAGATGTACATATATCAAATATTCTTTATTCTATTGGTGCCCTACTTTTCAAGCTAGGACAAAATCTATCAAACATACCTAGATCCATGCTTTAGAAATTTTTTTTTCCACTTATCTTACTTCTACAGAGCACAAAGATTTCAGATATAGAACTTTTCACTATTCTTACCTTTATTAGAGCACAAAGATTTCAGATCTTACCTCTTTTAATCAAGAATTCTCACTTTTACCTTTCTCAGAGCACAAAGCTTTCAGATTTTACCTCTTTTATTCAGATCAGACTTCTTTTCTTTAGCACAGAGCTCGTTAAACTAAGTAGAGTACTGCGCACTAGAGCAACAGATTTACGCATAGAGCTTTCACAATTTCAATTCGGTTCTTTGCACAAAGATTCTTCTTCCTTAGTTCCCAGCAATCACAGTTTCAGGGCCTGACAACAGAACCATTTGTTGGCACGGGGGTAGACCCAGGGTTCAACGCTACAAGAACGCACCAACAAAACTCTAACTACCGACCCTTTCGGCAACACCTGCGAAGCAAATAAAGTCTCACCTGAGGTAGAGGCAGGGGTGGTTGCAAGACTCAGGTGTCTTCCACCTTAGTTGGGACACAAATCTGTGATTCTAATATTTAACAGAGCACTCAGTAGTACACCTTCATCAATATCTAACCAATATCTACTCCGCAGTTATAACAGAGCATCACAACATTCACCTAGATCTAATGTATATAAGCACTTAGCATAAGGAATTAGATCAGATCTAGCAGATTCAAGCACTAAGCAAGTTCACAGATGCCAGATCTAGCATCCAGATTCATCATAAGCATAAAGCATAAACAGATCTATCTATCTATATCAAAGCACTTAGCAAATAAGACATAAACACATCAGATCATCGCACAGAGCAGAATAACACAATATTTTCGTGGTTCACCCCCACCCTGTGGTTACGTCCACCAACTCTTCTTCTTTATTAGCTTCAATCAGTCATCTACATGCACAGAGCCACAAAACCCTTACTTTGCATAGGACAGGAGATATGCGCAACTCGCTAGATCCTCCTTCCTTGCATTACAACACGAAGCCGTTAACTATCTCTTACAATGACTTGCACTTAGCTCTATAAGTCTCACACAGTATGCACGAAGCCTTACAATTCTTGATCAGACAGATCCAACTCTTAGCACTTAGCCAAATTGCACAACTACTTCTTACATTGCGTAGCCTTCTATTTATACATATAAAATAGGCCTAAACATGGGTAAACCCATGGGTCGACATCCCATACTCGTTACATATTCCCAAATCCCAAAAAGGACCCAAAAAGGGGCCAAGATCCCGCGATCTCTTCTTTGTCTTGCGCTCTGCCTTTGACAGGCTGTCGAAGTCCCAAAATAGGTCAAACTTGACCAAGGATCTCCCAAAACTTGTTCAAGGGCCAACACTGGGGTTTATGTAAGGGGTTATGGGATGTCGGCCCATGGGTTTACCCATGATTAGGCCTTTTTGTAAATGTATAAATAAGTAGCTAAGCGATGTAAGAAGTCTGGTTGGCTATGTGCACAATATGTTGTAAGTGTTAATATTGGCTTAGTGCAAGAGGTTGTAAGTTGCTTTGTGTAAACACACTGTGTAGAGTGAGGCTCTATGCCTTGACCTGATTTTGGGAAGGAGGATCTAGCGCGCAGCGTGCAAAACTTTTGTCCTCTGCGGAGTTTGGCTCTGTGGCTTTGTGCACAGGAGCGACTGAATGTAAGAAGATTGAAGACTAATAAAGAAGAAGAAGAAGTTGGTGGACGTAGCCCCACACTGGGGTGAACCACGTATATCCTGTGTCTTGATGTGCTTTGTGTGATGTGAATTATGCTGTTTATCTGCTTAGTGCTATTGTTATAATGTATAATGAATGCATCTGATGTTGTTGCTTAATGCTTAATGGTATTAAAGATAAATGAATGCTAGATCTATGCTAATGCTACGTGTTAAGTGATTTAAAGTGCTTGATCTTTACTGTTACTGCGCTGATTTGTAATAAGGGTTTAGTCTGCAATGTGAATGAGACTCATAAAATAATGCATTTAGTTGTCTAAGTGCTCTTCTAAGTGTTGTAATCATAGATCTGTGTCCTAGMTTGGTTGTAGACACCCGAGTCCTGCAMCCCCCCTTGCCTCTACCTTAGGTGAGACTTCATYTGCTTCACAKGTGTTTCCGAAAGGGCCGGTAGTTAGGGTTTTGTTGGTGCGTTGTTGAAGCGTTGAACCCTGGGTCTGCCCCTGTGCCAACAACTTGCTTTGAATTGAATTCGGAAAACAATTTGTTTTGTATGTTGTTGTCATGCCATGTCATGTGTTGTCAAACATTGGTTATGCATACTTCACACACACACTTAGGTTATCTATCTACTATCATTCCATATCTTATTTTCCCATGAAAAAAAAAGTAATTTTATTCAAAAGGACAAAATTACATTAGCATATGCCCTTGGCATTCTTGTGGCTATAAAACTTAGAATATTCTAGTATAGTAGGAGAACATATTCAAAATCATAGACCAACAATAAAAACTAAATACATAATCAAGGATGATATAAAAAAATGGCCCAATCCAATGACTAACTGTTCCAAACATATAGAGCTAAAAAATACATGTATCTTATGGAAATATCATCTTAAAGTCAAGAATCATAATAAGGAGTTCAATCAGATAGTGAGCCAAGTGTCTTGAAGAATTTTTAAGGATCCCTATGGGCCTTTTTCTCAAACTTTCCAGATGCCTTGGTCCAAGACTAATCCATCTTTTGAGAGTTGGCCTGCTTCCTCATTCTAGTTCCTATAGACACGAGTAAAGGAGAGACATGAGAAGAAAATTTGACATAATCCATCAATGGTTGTAGTGTGTACTTGTGAAGAGAATGAGTGCCATTCACACAATTTATAAATAACATTGAGTCCCCATATATGAATAGATGGGATATTCCTCTTTCCTTGGTTAGTAAAATCAAGAGTTTTAAAACCATGAATTCAATTAAATTGTTTGAGACCTTGCCCAAACTTGTTGCAAAGGAAATTGTGGAATCCTCATGAAGATGTATAATTCCTYCTGCTCCCCCTTTTTTTGGGGTACCCTGGGAAACTTTGTCAAAGAAGACCCAKGGGAGMTTTTTTTAATAGATGGAGTTAGAATAATTTTAGGATGAGATTGTTGTTTATTGTGAGGAAAATAATTTAAAATGGCTAGAATGTTCAAAGCACATCGGAAGGAAGAGGGTTCTAAACCATACGAAATCGCATGGTTCTGTGCTATCCATATTCCCTAGACAATAATAAATAAAAGTTCTTTGATGTTTGAAGAATTTGGGTCATCCATCCAAGATTATAGAGTAGTGTTGATCATTTCTCCTCTCCACCGAACTAAATTCCCCAGTGATATGTAGAGTTCATCCCAAACTGAACAAGAGAAAGGGCAATGTAAGAACACATGCGGGCTAATTTCTCTATCTTGTTTACATAGGGAGAATCTACTAGGTCCCAAAAAATTCCTTTTCTACGGATTCTCCTAGGTAGGTGCTTTATTATGGAGTAGAATCCATATGAACAAATTCGATTTTTCCAGGAATTTCTGTTTCCAAAATATTTCCCCCCACCACGGGGGCGAGCCTGCATTATTGTCTAGTATTGATGCGAAATATCCAAGTTTGGGTGCATATCCCCCGCTGGATTAAAAGACCAAATCAAGGAGTCTTCTTGGTCTATATGATATAACATGGAGGTTTTTAGAATATTTAGATAGTCCACCTGGAGAGGGACGTGTGTTTCTTCCAGGCATATCTCCTATCATCCTAGCCAAAGAGAGTGTCTAGATTGCAGATCTCTTTGATGAATGGTGTAGATAAAAGAATCCCCCTTGATTTATACAACGTATGAGGGACTTAGGAAGGATATGATTTCCATTGCAACAAATCCAAGGATCTTTTCCAAAAAGGATGTTTTCTCTATTGTCAACTTTCCAGATGATCCACTTACCAATAAGGGAGAATGCATTTGCAATAGTTTTCCAGACAATAGATCCATTCCATGTAGATTTTTGTGGCCTGTGAATCAAATCAATAACTATTTCCATCGGGACGTATTTATCCTTTATGACCTATGACCGGATACCCAGGCCATCTATAATTCCCCAAACATTCTTGGGGTCCAGATCTTGTGAGAAAATAAAAATATTTTTTAATTCCCATCCACCAAGTTGTTTGGGCACTACAAGGCATTTCCATGAGGGAAGCACACGAGATTTCTATATTCTGAACCAAACCATAAAAATCAGTATGATAATTGGCTGATATTTCCTAGAATACCTTTCGGTACACAAGCTAGGTAAGTCCATTAGACTAGGGTAACTTCCAACAATGATTTTATCAATATTAACCTCCCATCTCTAAAGAGCCATTGATTGCACCAACAATGAATTGTTTTTCCATTTTGGCAAGCAACGAAAGCCAATCCTTTTTATTTTAGCTATTGGCCTTTAGGGATAACTCAAGATACTTTACACCTGTGCCGATATCCTTAACCTGTAGATCAAGAACTTGGGATATGTGTTTAATCTATTGTTATGACAGTCCCCAAGAATATAAATTAGATTTCTCCACATTCACTTGCATATCAGTTGACGTATAGAAGGTTTGAAGGATATCCTTTAATTGTTCTATGTAAGATAATTTTATTTCACATAAGATAAGGATATCGTCAACAAAAAGAAGGTGATATAATGATGATATGATGTTAGAAGGATATCGTCAACTAATATGGATACCTTTTATAAGGGCAGTTGAAACTGCATTATGAATTAGCCTACTGAGACTGTTAAACACTAGCAAGAAGAGAAGAGGGGAAAACGCCCAACCTTGTCTAATGCCATGTTATGCCTTGAAGAAGGGAGAGGCTGATCCATTGAATAGAAGAGAAAAGGAGGTGGTGCTATGCAGTTTAGAATCCAAGTTACACAAAGGTGTGAGCAAAACCCAAGTGTATACGCAGTAGTCTTATGTATAGCCAATTGACCCTGTCAAAATCCTTGGAAAGATCCACCTTAAAAGTAATCACTCTCTGTCCACCTGTGTGAATGGAGTGTAGTTCTTCTTGAGATAATCCAACTTCCATGTGTATTAGTCTTCACCAGAGAAAACCAAATTATTCAAAGAAGATATTTTTCACTAGATGGTCTTTCAACCTGGAGGTAATCAACTTTGAGATGATTTTGTATAGGTTGTTGCATATGAATTAGGTCTAAACTGATCAAAATTTTGGGGGCCGTTATCCAACTTTGGGATTAGAGCAAAGGATGTGGCATTGAAGGGAGCAAGTATATGTCCCGTTGTTCTTGAGTATTCCACCAGTTTTAATAGATCTTCTCCCAGTAAGTCAAAACTTCCGGTGTATAACTCTGTAGTGAAACCATCCAACTTGAGATTCTTATCCTTTTAAATGCTTTGTAGTGTCCTGCACAATCTTTCCTTGGATACTTCCTCCATTAAGATTTCATTTCCTTCTTGAGTGATAAAACTGGGGAAGAGGCCCGCTGCCTGGAGAATTTTATCTATGGTGGCTTTGGGGTCATATTTGAACGATTTTTTAAAATGAGCGGATCCTTCCTCTGTTATGTCCTAAAAGAAAGAAGCTTTTGTTCCATCCAATTTATTAATGAACTAAATTTTGTTGGAAGCCTTTTTAACATTTTCAAAATGGTGGAAAAATTTATTATTTTCATCTCCTACTTGTAACCAAAGGGCTCGACTCCTGAAGCGCCATTCCTTCTCCCTGTTCAATAGGATATTTCTTCTACTCTGTTCTAGTCTTCACAACTCTTCTTTTTGTGCTTCAAAGAGAGGGTAATCAACCTACTCTTCCTGCCAATATTTTAATTTATGTTCTATATCTAGTAGGGTTATAATTTTCTTATTCATTATGTCCTTATTCCAAGCAATTGAGACTTATTTTTCCCTTTTGATATTGGACAAGAATTGAATTGTGGGAGATTCTGGCAAATGTGGATTGTAGGGAGTCCAATTAGTTTTTATGGCCTCAATATAGAACCGTTCCTCCAACCAGAAGGGGTTGAATTTGAAGGGGCTAAGTGGTTTTTTTGTGATGAGGGAAATCTCCGAGAGAATTGTATTGTGATCCAACACCCCCCTGAGGATACCCACTGTCGAGTCCGAAAGTTGTCCGGAAGGACTTATGATAGAAGAATTTTGTCCAAACGTTTTGCAATTCTATCTCCGCTCGAGCACATGTTCCTCTAGGTGGGAGAGTATTTTATTGGTTGAATATAAAAATGACCAGCGTCTTCAGTTTTTTTAAGAAGAAGTTTGCTAGAGGGTCCCTATAAGTTGATGAACCTAAAATCTCACAATCCCCCAGAGTAAAATTTAAATAAGAAGTTTGCTAGAGGGTCCCTATAAGTTGATGAACCTAAAATCTCACAACTCTGCAAAATTTAAATCACCTCTAATGGAGAACTCCCATACAATAAGACTCTCGAGGCCTAATTGGTGGGGAGACAATGATTTCACCCAACCCATTAGCGATCAAACCCTATCGAGACATATCCATTGTGATAAGGCTCAAGGGTAGTATGCACTGATAGATTTCCACCAGGTCGTCGTCTCGGCTCTTGTTGAGTAACAAGTTATTGGTATATCTGGCTTACGAGTTGTTGGATATACTCTTAGGTTTATAATGACAGTGAATGGATTTGAACCTGGCCATGCCTGTAATAATGACAGGGTTACCGATTCCCCATGGTTAGAATAAAATCAGAACTCGATCCAAAGTAGCCAGGGGAGATTAGAAAATCTAGTTCCATTGTTCCTCTCCATATAGGGCCCATAGATATCGATACCGGGGAAGCACAGATTTAGTTCATTGGAATAATTCCATATCTATTATTAAATTGATTATACTTCACTATGCATAGACTTTATATTGATTGTTTTATCACAATTACAGGTGCAAGAGACGTAGAGGTTGATACAAATTAATGAAATTCCAATACAATGCACATTGCACATGCGTAAAGAATGAAATATAAATTAATATTTGAATTCACCATCATTTTATTTATTTATTTTTTTAGTCCTAAGAAAGTGGTTGTGGGTTCCACAATAAGACCCCAAATCAATCAATGAATGGTATGCGAAATAAATAAATTTAAATATTTAAGAAAAATAATAAAATTTAATATCCAATGTAAAACTATGGAAACCATGTAATTTTTTTTAATTAATGAATATTTCATTTCTATATACACCACCTTTGGTAGGTATAATAAAGTTAATATGAAGTACAATTTTTATATTTTATTTTATTTTACTTTCTCATGGAAGACAACACCCAAACCCGCCCCACATTTAGTGGATGGTAAAAGAGGTAAACCTCGAACCTGATGTGACCAACAAAAAGAATGAAAAACTCAGGTCTTCCTCTAAACCAGTTGAGGTAACCCTAGGTGCAATTTTTATTTTTATTTTTTAATATATAATTTGACAATTTGAAAAGAAATACACATGTCATGAAATTTACCTTGTAAAACACTCAATTACAATTAAACATTATTAAATTGTCATGATAAAAAATAATATTTCAATATGAACAATTTCATTTTAGTAAATAAATTTCTAAATTCAATTTTTTTTAAATTTTTTATTTCAAATATACTTTTATAACACCATAAAGTACCTATGAACCATTAAGTTTATTTTTGTTTTATAATTGACAATATTGGGTAATGGGTTTATTTTTAATTTTTTGTTTTTTTATTTGAATTATATGTTGCATTTTTATTTAATAATAACATAATATAAAATATTTGAAAAATTATTTTATTTAGAATTTAATTTATTTAAGAATTGGATAGATGAATATTATTTCCGATCAATGGTACATGTAGGGGGTAGGGTACTCAGTAGGGTATTGTATGTACACATCCACATCATATTGGTGTATGAGATCTTCTTGTTTTTGAGAAGTATTGAAAATTGGTACTTATTAATATAAAAAATAGAATCTTAATTTAAAGCTCTCGTTCCCAAGCTCCCAAGTTCCAAACGGGTAAAAAAGGTCCACAATAGGCTGGGAATGGTTTATGTAACTTGTGAGCTTTTTAGGATTAATATTCTATTTTTGGTATTAATAACTACCAATTTTCCATATTGTTAAATTAAAATGAAAAACATTTTTATTCAATTATTACAAACACCTAATATTACAAATATTTTTATTATATTTATTCAAAATATCACTATAAAACAAAGAATAAGTACAAGTAAATCTTAGTTAAAAAATATTTAAATAAATTTTTAAATAGAACTCAATTTATAGTTGTGGATAGGAATAAATTTTAATGCATGTATTTTTACATGAAAATAAAATAAATCAATGCCTTTTCAATGACAAACATTTGCTCCAATTGTCCAAGTTTATATAATGTAAAGTTTAATTTTAAAAATATATCAAAATTATATATATACATATATATATTATTATTATTTTTTTCTCTCATTTTCTAGTTGAATCTTTATGTATATTTAAATTTGGTATTCTCTTAAATATATTCAAATAATTATTAGCACAAATTAAATTATTAATTTGAATGTTATAGTGGTAGCACAAATTAAATTTGTAATTTAAATATTATAGTTGTTTGAGACATATAAGTTTTAGTTTTGGAGATTTTAATACTTTTTTAAATAAGTACTTATTAATTCTTGGTTTCCAATTTGATTGAAATACAATTTAAAATGTATCATTATTTGGGTACATTGTAATCTAAAATATTTTTTTTATTTCTTAAATATATAATATTGTGGCTCCCAACTTAACATTTCTTGTAAATTTGGGCCAAACTTTTCTATTCCGAACATCGTACCCACGTTGGAAGATAATCAATATTGATAAAATAAGAACTAATTCTCATGAGATGCATAATGAAACTAAACGTTGGACAATTCCCAAAACATCATGGCATGAAAGAATGTGTGACCAATCTTGGTCTCAATGGACATTAACCACCACCACCATCATCATCATCAAACACACACAAACACACACACATATGTGTGTGTGTGTGAGAGAGAGAGAAAGAGAGAGAGAGAGAGAGAGAGCATAACTATGATTAGGGACTTAATGTACAAGAACAAGATAAATAACATGAATAGCAAGAGGCTTCCCAAAATTTCTTCAAAATCTAGCCAAAATCACCAACGACTCAAGTGGGGATGGCATAATGATGCTAAGTCTTTGCTAAATCACTGGGGAATAAAAGAAGAAGTTATTTTGCAGAATATCGATGATATTAAAAATATTGTACAAGCTAAATTTTAAGGAGAATCTATGGTGCGATAAAGAATTAAAGGATAAAAGAAAATTAAGATATTATAAGAAGGTGGTTAACCCTAACCTTGAAGATCAAAAGTATCTCTTTGTTTTGACTAGCGTAAAGAAGAGAATCAATATTTCTAAAATAAGAACTAATTCTTATGAGCTGCATAGTGAAACTGGGCGTAGGAAAATCCTCAAAACACCATGGCAAGAAAGAGTCTGTCACCTTTTTGACACCAAGAGGGTTGAAGATCAAAAACACTTTCTCCCAGAATGCCTTGTGTTGGCACAGGGGCAGACCCAAGGTTCAACGCTTCAACAATGCACCAACAAAACCCTAACTACCGGCCCTTTCAGTGACACTTGTGAAGCAGATGAAGTCTCACCTGAAGTAGAGGCAGGGGTGGTTGCAAGACTCAAGTGTCTACAACCTAGCTGGGACACAGATATGTGATACAATACTTAACATAGCACTTAGTAGTTAACATTCATTAGTTTTTAACCCGTTTATTCTCATCGCAGGTAAAACCCTAATTACAGAATAACACAGTATTCAACAAGATCTAAGCATATCTGACCATTTAGCACATAGCATCAACATATCTAGCATTCATCCAAGTTATTAAGCACTAAGCTACTACATCAAATGCATCTAACATACATAAATATTCATCACTAAGCATAAATCACATTAATGACACAAAGAAATCACAACACAGGATATACATGGTTCACCCCCAGCGTGGGGCTACATCCACCAACTCTTTGTCTTCATTATTATCTTCTTTCAATCCTCTCACATGCACAAAGCCACAAAACCAAATCCACATAGGACAAGAGATCTGCGCACACCTTGCCAGATCCTCCTTCCCAAATTAGGTCACATCACAAATCCTTCTTACACAGTCTGCACACCAGCGTCTTACAATCACTTGCACTTAGCTCTACAAGTCTTAACACATAGTTTGCATAAAGCCTTTAGCTCCGCACTAAGCCGATTCTACTAGGTCTATTCACTAATGCTTTCTTACAATCACTTGCACTTAGCCCTGCAAGTTCTCAATACACAATATGCACAGAGCTAACCCAATCACATAGATCCAACCTCTTACATCACTTGCACTTAGCACAATACAACACTTAGCACCTCATACCTCTTAGATCTAGTGTGTTTCTGACATCGCCTAGATATCTATTTATACATTACAAAAGGGGCCTAAGCATGGGTAAGACCCATGGGCCCACATCCCATACCCGTTACATATACCCTAAACCCAACAATCCCACAAAAGGAGGTGAGATCCTGCGATCTGCGCTTTGCTTGACGCTCCGTCTTTGACCCGCTTGTCGAAGTCCCCAAAATTGGTCAAACATGACCAATATTTCGACAAAACCTAGTTACGGGTCAACATGCCCCCAACACTCACCTATAACACGTCCCAAGTCACTCTGATTTGGGTAACTCTGCCTCAAAGGCCTCGAGCTTGGATTGAGATGCCTCGACCTACTACTTCGCTAGAGCCTCCTACTCGACGAAATATTGAATAACTTTCTTAGTCACCTGTCCTTCCAAGCGCTGTTCTACCATGGTGACTACTTGTTCTAGCTGTGCACCTTGTCCTTCAATCTCCTCAAAAAGTGTGCAAGCTTCATCCTGTACTGGCTGGAGCCTCTGGGTCACTTTCATGACTTTACTTTGGATGGAATGGACTTGTTGCTGAACCGTGCACTGTTCCTGTGACCTTTTCATCCTCTCGACCGGTGACAATAGCTTCAACTGTGCTTGCACTGTTGCTGCCTATTGCTTTGCCTCCTAGAGCTATGACTCCAATGTCCTTAGTTTAGGGTCCTCTACAAGGTGCTCGTAGGTCTGCGCACTTCGACTTCTTAATTGCTTGCATTCTAGAGCTAATGCCTTGATTCTTTCTATTGTGCTTCGAGCAGTTTCTTCCCTCTAGTCTTGCACTTCCCGCGGAGTGCTTGGCACGACTCGTAGTTCCAATTCTGCCACTCTTGCTTGAAGCTGCTGAATATATTCAACGAGCTTCTCCACTTGACTCTCCACTGTGTCTTCTTCTATCTGTGCAAGGCCCGACACAGAGCGAAGTGCTCTAGTGACTGCTTCTTTAACTCCCATCTGCCCCGCGAGTAACTGTTCTTTCTCCTTTTGGATCTGCGCTTTATCCTCTGCAAACTCCACCTAGAGGTCATCTTTTTCTTGTTGCACAACCTGATGTTGCTCTATGGCTTCCTCGTTTGCTTGCTTCAGGGCCTTTGTGGCATGTTCTTTTTCCTCCTGGACACAAAGAAGGTGAGCCTTTGTCAAGTATACTAGTCTGCGTAGTTGGGCATACTCATCTCCTACTTCTATGTCCCTTGCTGACAATGGACATGCTCGAATAAAGAACCTGCTGTACCCCTTTGAGCTCTGCCTCGATCCTGTCAAACATTGTCTCATGTTTGGCTTCACTTCGTTGAAAAATGTCCTCTAAGGTATCTGATACAATGACGATGATGAGGTCAATATTGTCTACCGTGAGCACAGTCTGAAAGGGAATTTTATTGGCTTTTGACTTCTTCCGCGATGAAGGTTTCTTTGGGGAACCCTTTCTTTTCTTGGATGTCTCAGCCTCCATGATGGGATCCTTAGGCGATGTTACTTTTCCATGTTCCTGTTTGTTTTCTTCCCCTTTGTCCTCTTCTTTGTCTACTTCGTCACCTCCTCGTCCTTCAGGTGAATTTGGTGTAGTTTCCTTTGATGCACTGCTGAATTCCTGTATCTCTTCCTTATTTTTCTTCCTGCTGTTGCTGGGTGCATCATATTCTTTGCGAGTGACCATAGGGTTTCCGATGAGGTCAATGCCGGAGAGGTATTTTGGGTTAACTGGTACAAGGAACTCTATAGGCCATTCCTTGGTTATTTCTTCCATGTCCTCCTCTGTGAGTTTGTAATAGCGTGGTCCCAACGGTCCAATGGCGAACATTCTGGCAACAACTGCATCTCTAGCCGTTCTGGAGCGTTGGTCTAACGGTTGATATGCCTCCAATAGTCATATCACTCCGCCGTGGTGAAGTGCCAATCTTCACTGCTCTGCTATTCCAACGAGGTTCAATTTCTGCAAGGCTTCCTTCTGTGAGGTCCTCTCTAGAACCTCTTGCAATTTTTCTAGCTTTGCTTTCTTCTTACTGAGTTTTCTAGCTTTCTTTCCTGTGATCTGTATCTCTGGATTCCTCTTTCTTTTCTTATTCTTATCTCCTCTTGGCATAGTAACTTCGCACTGTTGAGGGTATTTCATAGGGTTCGAGGGTAATACTTCTTCTCTTACTGTTTCTGGAGTAGATGCTCTACTCTCCTGTATGGATAAGTTCTCTAAGTCTTCTTGCGTTCTTTCAACTTCGACAACTAGGTCTCTGGTCCTCAATTGCTTCGACTTGTCCTCCTGTTCTTCTAGTAAGCGCTCTATTATCCTAGCCATGAAATCCCTTAATTCGTTTTTTTTCTGTTCTAGAGCTTCCTCTTCTTCTTTCCTTCAGATATGATCTTTCTCAATCCAAGTCCTTCCTAACAAAAGTGCAAGGGGGTCGCTGTTCTCAACAAACTTAATGACCTCAAATTATTCTTCTGTCGATGCTCCATGAAAAATCATAGGTACATGGGTAAGTCTTCCACATAGAGTTATCAACTTTCCTTTAAACATTCCTATTCCTCCCAGTGACGGAACATAACAGGATTTCCTAAGATTTCCCAAGTAATTTCTATCATAATGTTCACCTGTGTTTCTGCATCCAATACACAATCTATGTCGAAGTCTCCTATTCCTGCTTCTATGCACTATTTCTCTTTTAAGATCTCTGATAATCTGGTATCATTCAATGTTTCTTTCATCTACAATAATATAGCCTTTGATTCTTTCTGGTTTTTTAGCATATTCTTAGTCTCTTGGCCTTCCTTACGGTTTTCTTGTCTCATATTCATCTTTTCAACTTTAGCAATCATTCTAGGGAAATCCAAATCCAAAACTTCATGTTTAGTAGCTTTACAACAAAGGAAAATATGACTTCTACCAGGGCATTCCTTAGCAAGATGTCCCGGTCTTCTATAACTGTAACAAAGAGTCAATACTCTCTTTCTCTTAAACAATCTCCAACCTTTCCTATACTGCACATTGGGATCACAGTGATGGACCTGCAAAAAATTCTTTCTAGGATCCTGCATCCACTTGTTAGTCCAACAATTCTTTCTATGCATAGGAATAACATATCTTTCACTATTTCTATCAGATCTATTTATATCATATCTTCTTTCTTCGAGCTATGCCCTAGTTTTCAGACTAGGACCAAATCTATCAAACATACCTAGATCCATAAGCAAAAAAAAATTCCATTTATCTTACCTTTATTAGAGCACAAAGCTTTAAGATCTTACCTCCTTTCTTCAGATCAGACTTATTTTCTTAGCACGGAGCTTCACAAGTCAAGTAGAGTACTGTGCACTACAAATACAGATCTACGCACATAGCTTTCTCTTTTCTTCAATTCCCAACAGTCACAGTTTCAGGTCCTGACAATGGAACCATTTGTTGGAACAGGGACAAACCAAGGGTTCAATGCTTCAACAATGCACAAAAAAACCCTAACTACCGACCCTTTCGGTGACACCTGTGAAGTAGATGAAGTCTCACCCGAGGTAGAGGCAGGGGTGGTTACATGACTCAAGTGTCTACAACCTAGTTGGGACACAGATCTGTGATCAAAATACTTAACAAAGCACTTAACAGTTAACATTCATTAGTCTTTAACCCCTTTATTCACATAGTAGATAAAACCCTAATTACAAAACAACACAATATTCAACAAGATCTAAGCATATCTGACCATTTAGCACATAACATCAACAGATCTAGCATTCATCCAATTTATTAAGCACTAAGATACTATATCAAATGTATCTAACATACATAAATATTCATCACTACGCATAAATCAGATTAATGACACAAAGCAATCACAACACAAGATATACGTGGTTCACCCCCAACGTGGGGCTACATCCACCAACTCTTCGTCTTCTTTATTATCTTCTTTCAATCCTGTTACATGCACAGAGCCACAAAACCAACTCCGCATAGGACAAGAGATCTACGTGCACCTCGCCAGATCCTCCTTCCCGAGTTAGGTCACAACACAAATCCTTCTTACACAGTCTGCACACCAACTTCTTACAATCACTTGCACTTATCTCTGCAAGTCTTAACACATAGTATGCACAAAGCCTATAGCTCCACACTAAGCCGATTCTACTAGGTCTCTTCACTAATGCTTTCTTACAACCACTTGTACTTAGCCCTGCAAGTTCTCAATACACAATATGCACAGAGCTAACCCAATCACATAGATCCAATCTCTTACATCACTTGCACTTAACACAATACAACACTTAACACCGCATACCTCTTAGATCTAGTATGTTTCTTACATCACCTAGATATCTATTTATACATTACAAAAGGGGCCTAAGCATGGGTAAGACCCATGGGCCGACATTCCATACCTATTACATATACCCTAAACCCAAAAATCTCGCAAAAGGGGGCGAGATCCTGCGATATCCGCTTTGCCTGATGCTCCGTCTTTGACCAGCCTGTCGAAGTCCCCAAAATTGGTCAAACATGACCAACGTTTCCACAAAACCTGGTCAAGGGCCAACACCTTGCATATAACCAAATTAGATCCCAATTTCCAAATATTTGTCACAATACCGACCTTCCTAACCTTCTAAGTCATCAAAACTTTAGTGATCTTGGAACGCTTCTCTTAAT